>JAJMCZ010000201.1:0-10687 GCA_030573245.1 Ascobotryozyma americana | reverse complement strand
TTAATTAATACAATTATATTTCTTTACGATTTACTTAAAATATATATATTATTTATACACATAATACACATTACACTATCTTCAACAAACATCTTTACAATGGCACCAAGAACTAGAATCACCAACAATACAGGATCAAATACAAACCCTACACCTCAAGACTCTAATGTCCAACAGATATGAGTAGAGCTGAGCGAACAGACGGGATTTTTCCTATAACAACGGTTTTTCTCAGTCTTTTTGGACCGCTAATTAATTTCTCACGGTTCGTTTGGAATGGGTACTGGAAGCTGGCAATCTTTTTGGACCAACCGCTAGCTTTACATTGTTTACTAGAGGGTTGCCTCCTGATCTAGTAGAACTTTCATTGCTACCAGATATATTAGCCATTATAGTATTATTGAATTCTGCCCTTCGTTAATCTTCCTATCTATCGCAGAAAGATGACTATGCCTTTTTCGAAGGTTGGGTTTTTTTACCAATATATTGATTATATTTTTCAAAAGTAATTTTTTAATTTTGATTCGATGAATTGTAACTTATTAGCTCAAGTTATTTAGCTAATTTTGCTCTTATCACCATTTGCAGTTTCTATTTCTGAGTATGGTTGCATTATTAATATTTCCTACTAACTCAGCCTGAAGACATTCAAACAAAAAGATGCAAATTCCTATTGTAGAGCAAGAGGAACCCCATAATTGGTGAGTGATTTCATGAAATGGATGCAAGTAATTTAATACAATATTAACTTTTCCTTCTTCTTCTGCGGACAGTGTATATTTTCCTAGATCAGTATTTAGTCTCATTTATCTTCACAATCAAAGGAATATTTTCATAATTAGTTAACATATTATGAGTACTATTCCAGCGGTGAGTTACATCAATAGGTAAGTTAATAACATTCATTCCAACAGGATGCATTTCAGTAAACTGTTGATTTAATTCTGTAGACTGTTTGAGCATTACGGACATATCATGTAACTTTTCAATTATATGCATCATCGATTTCATCCCGCTGGATACAACAAGATGTAAAACATGGGCTCCACAACGAAAAAGAATTGGCAGAGTAATACTTTGCGATTCGAACGATGACAAAGAGTCATTTATATTTTCAGGTTCAAAGGGGCTTGATCCTCTAGGACTGGTAAGTATATTGGATCATTCGTTACTTTGTCCATTTTAACAGTCCAAAAAAACCGCGCGGTTAATAAAAGCGGTTAAAAAATGGGACGGTCCGATGGGCGCTCAGACGGTCTGCTGCCCAGCAGCAGACATGAGTTTTAGTCTCCAATGTTCAGCTAAAATCTATATAACTAGCATCAATAATAAAATAAAATAAAATTATGGCTCCTATATGGATTAAAATTTTAGTTTTGAATAAAAGGTTACTTGGCCGAGCGGTCTAAGGCGTTCGACTCAAGTGTTCACTTCTTTATAGTTAACTATAAAGAGAATTCGAATCTCGCAAGGGGCGTGAGTTCGAATCTCACAGTAATCACTATTTTTTATATTTAGATATTTTATGCGACAATTTATTTTTTGATCTTTAGACATTTCTTCTGCATTTTACGTTTTAGATTTTCACTTTAATTTTTCATTATTTACTGATAATAGGAAAATACAAATCCAAACAATAATATAACTTCATTATATGTTACGTATTAAACATAATTTAAATAAATATAACTGTTTTGATTTGCCTTCAAAACAAAAAGTAAATTATTATTCAACATGTAATTCTAAATTAGAAAACCCAAATACAAATATAAACTTAAATATTAATAAAAACAAAAACAGTAAATTACTCCATGTTCACATCCCAGGATTAAATTCGTATAATAAGTGTGGCAAAATACAAGATGGTTATGTAAGAAAATGGCTTGATTGGAAAAAAAATAAATCAGATTTCGATAAATCTAATGAACCACTACCAGTAGTTTTTACAATGGAAATGTATCCTGTATATACAACAGGCCGAAGAGATGTTAAAAATTTAAAATTATTACAATCCATCAAAGAAAGTTTAAGTAATAATGACCATCAAGTGGAAATTGTAAAATCTTTGAGAGGTGGACAAACTACATTTCATGGTCCAGGACAATTAGTTGCTTATATTATATTAGATATTTTCAATTATAATATTTCGCCAAAATGTTATGTTAATATTTTAGAAAATTCAATAATTAACACTTGTAAACAAAATCCTTTTAATATTAACACTGCTCATCAAACTGAAAATAATGGTGTATGGGTTGATAAAAAAAATGGTGATGGCAAAATAGCTGCTTTAGGTATACACATTAGAAGAGGGATAACCTCCCATGGAATTGCTTTAAATGTCACGACTGACTTATCATGGTTTGACAAAATTATCGCTTGTGGACTTCCAACAAAACATCCGGCCAGTATGTTTTCTTGTAATGTTCCAATAAAATACCTTTCAGTTGAATCAGTCGGTGATGTTTTCGTAAAAGAGTTTTCAAAGTTATTAAATTTTAATTCTATAGAAAAATCTTATTATAAAGATCCCATCAATTCAAGTAAGATAGCATAAAATAAATAAGTTACCGATGATATCATCTTATTTTAAGTATAATTTATCTTCGTTAATATTCTTTGTATATATAATAAATAATAAATAAATAGATAAACAAATAGATAAACAAATAAATAATAACAATGGTATTATTTATTTTTAATTAGCTATTCTTTATATTCACAAAAAAAAAAAAAAAAAAAAGAAAAAAAATTTAAAAAAAGTAATAATCACATCCCCTAAAATAAATAAATCCCCATAGGAAAACCTCCTAAATAAATAAATAATAAATAAATAATAAATAATACATAAATAATAAATAAATAATTAATAAATAATTAATTAATAAATAACTGACAACATTTTTCTTCCTACTAAACTAAAAATTCGGTTAAAATCATGTTAATCTCTAACCCTTATTTGTCATTATACCAACTACTTAAAAAAGCCACAACACCAAGTCCAATGCCTAAAATACCCATGTAAGGCATAATGTTTACACTAGAAGAATTATGCGATAGTGTTTGTTTAACCTTTTTATTATCCTTATGCGAATTACATGTCGACTCAACACCCGATGAAATTGAAGTCAACTCGGTGTTATTTAAATTTGGTAATGAGGAATTTACAGGTGAAGTGGTTTTTTCAGAAAATGATCCCGTATTTCTGAGTTGAGACGAATCTATCCCTTTTATTAATGAATAATCTTGCGTAATTTGTTCTTTTGAATCTATAAAAGTTTTATTTTTTAGAAGATCTTCATATTCTCGTACTTTAGATTTATACTCCTTTAACTCTTTTAAAGATTTTTGTAACTCTTCAGAAAGAGTTTTATAAACAGCTCCTGAAATTGGAGTAGGTTCTACACCAGGTGAAAAATACTTATCCATTTCATCATCATTTTCATCTATTACTCCATTAGTTTTATTCTCATTAGATTTTTTTAAGTTTTGTAAATTATTAATATCCTCACATGATGGGGAAGAAATATTAGAAAATGAAGAATTCTTCGCGTCATTAACAATTATTTGAGCTTCTAGTTCATGTACTTTTTGTGCTAAAATATCATTTTCATATATATAACTCGAAACTTGAGATTCTAAAAAGGATATATGTTCTTTTAAATTTTCCACAACTGGAGAATTATTATTATTATTATCATTATTAGTATTTTCATCATCATTATCAACCTTATCACTGGTTGGTTTCTCATTTATATCTTCGCTTATTAATTTAACATCCTCTGGACTGCTGTTTTTTGTATCACCCTTCGATTGTTCTAATTCTAAATCATCAATTTGATTCGATTCTTTATCTAATTCACCTATCTCATTCTCGGAATTATTTATTTTTTCGTCAATATTTTCATCAATCGTATTTTCAGATTTATTAACATCCGGATTTCCAGAATTTGAGTCATTTTTAAGCGAAGAATCACTTTCATCTGATTCTTTCTCCTCTTGATCGGGTAAGGATTTACTACAAGAATTTTCAATCTGTAGATTACTATTGACTGTAGATTTTAGTTTTTCCATAACCGTACTAGCTCTTCTAATTTCAACAGATTGAAGTTTTGCAGCATGTAACTCTTTGTTTAGATAGTATATTATTACATCTACTGAAGGTGGCTTTTGTATATTTATATTCAAACCATCATCTGATGGTGATAGAATTGAAGAATTTGTGGTTGGTGAATAGGACAAAGGCGAAGAAGAAGACGAAGAAGATGATGATGATGACATAGATATACTCCTAGAAAAAGCATATGCTGTACCATTTATTTCACGATTCTTTGGAAACGTATTAGGAGTAATAAAAGATAAAGGAGATTTTATAGGAAAATGGATGGAAATTTGATTTTCTGGGAATTTTTTAGAACCATTATTATTTTGTAAAGATAAAGGTAAAAAAGAAGGGTCATTTGCGGATATTGAATCCATAGAAGATGTGTTAAGAGAATTAGATTTAGAAAGTTTTGTAGCAGTAAAAATAGCAGAGTCATTTGAGTTCATAGAAGATGAAAGAGGTATTTGAGAATATGGTGAATTTGTAAAATCTGAAGAAGGATTTACAACAATTCTATCAACCAAAGCTGCAATTTTTTTATGCATGTTATCATTTGAATCATCCATTTTAATATCTATACCTAATTCTACAATATCTTTTTCATTTAGCTGATATGGTTCTGATTCCGTACCTTCGGGGGCTAATCTGTGACCATTTATATATGTGCCATTTGAGGATTTTACATCTCTGATATAAACTTTATTGGGTTGTGTTCTAACTGACCATACTTCAGCATGCTGTCTGGAAAGTACACGTGAATCAAAAAAACCATTTGATGGTGATGGCTGAGATTTCGAATTCACTTGTCTCCCTAGTTTTAAAACTTCGGGATAATACGGGACGTATAGGCATTTATCTTCAAATGTGTCATTTAGAGAAGATAAAAACAAGATGGGAGCATCAGGTCTGAAATTTTGGTGCAGTAGATTTTTCTGATACGGTGTCAACGAGACAGAGTGTTTTCCTGTGGAGTTAGATAAGTGGGAAAATAAGAGAATACATATAGATAAAAATAAAATGAAAATAAAGATAAAAATTAAAAATAAAATAAAATAAATAAAATAGAAGGATAAAACACGAATAAAATAAAATAAAAAATAAAAAATAAAAAATAAAAATAAAAAATAAAAAAAAAGTTAAGCACAAATAAAATAAAATAAAGAACAAATAAAATAAAGAACAAATAAAATAAAATACAAATATAAAATAAAAATAAAAATAAAAAGATATAGAAAAATTCAAAAATAAAAAATATAAATAAAAAAATATAAAAAAGTATAAAAAGATATAGAAAATTCAAAAAAACAAATATAAAATAGAATAAAATAAAAAGATAGATTGAAAAATAAAACAAAATAAAACAAAATAAAAATAAAAGTAAAAATAAAAAGTATAAAAAAATAAAATAAAATAAAAATAAAAATAAAAATAAAAATAAAAATAAAATGGAAATAAAAATAAAAAAGCATAAAATGAAAAATATAAATAAAATACAAATAAACAAAATAAAATAAAATTAAAAATTAAAAATAAAAAATATAATAAAAAAATATAAAAAAATATAAAATAGTATAAAAAATAAAAAAGTATAAAATAAGTAGAAATACAATTAAAATAAAATTTTAAAATTAAAATAAAACTAAATATAAAATATAAAATATAAAATAGTATAAAAAACAAAAAAATAAAGAAAATAAAATAAATATAAAATAAAATATAAAAATTAAAATTAAAATAAAAAAACATAAAATATAAAATAAAATAAAAAAAAATAACAAATAATAACAAATACAAACATATACAAAAACAAAACACAAAATCACTCACGCTTTTGTTTCCGCTTGTGCTCGCTTAGTTTTGATTTTGATTTCGACTTTGAATTCCCTGTAAACTCGTGGGAATTTAAACCAAGTGTGGAATTTTGCAAATTAGAATTTCCCGTTCCTGAGTTTATAAACGACCCATCTTTTCTGTCTTTTTCGTTTCTGTCGATTTTGTCGGTTTTGTCGATTTTGTCGTTTCTGTCTGTTCTGTCATTTTTTTCACTTTTTTCACTTTTTTCATTTCTCCCCTTATCATTCCTGTCATTTTTGTCATTTTTTTCATTCCTCTCCTCCTTCACACTGGAACTATCCATGGAGACTTTTGAAATATCATAACCGCGTCCGGAATTAATACTATCACTTGCATCCGAATGAACGTGGGAATGCAACGAAACCACTGAAGCAGCCATTAGCAGGTCTATATTATAACGATGTTTATATTATAATTATAATTATAGTTTATAATAATAATATTTTATAAATTCCTCTGTTCATAAATTCCCAACTCTGTACAATCTCTGTAAACGCGAAAATTATTTAGTAGGTTGCATAGTAATTGCTTAAGCAGTGGAGGAAAATAAAAAATATAAGTAAAAAAAGTAAAAAATAAAATAAAAAATAAAAATAAAAGTAAAAAAATTAAAAAATAAAATAAAAAATAAAATAAAAAATAAAATAAAAAATAAAAATAAAAATAAAAATAAAAATAAAAAAATTAAAAAATAAAAAAATAAAATATCACAAAAATCAACAAACCTAAGGAAAATAAACAACCGATTTTATTTATCTATGCTAATAAATGCGTTTTTTTATACAAAAATAAAAAAATGCTAATTAAATAAATTAAATAAATAAATAAATAAATAAATAAATAAATAAATAAATAAATAAATAAATTAAAAAAAAAAAATAATATAATAATTAATTAAATAATAAAAAAATAATTACATTGTAAACAGCGCAAATGAGTAATTTGGAAATGGAAATAGTTGGAGACATGGGAGCAGGGTATTGTAAATACCCCTATGTATTACCCGTTGGAACAACGGGTAATGCATGGGGTTGGCTTGTGATGCCATGACAACACATATTTTCGTTTAATTCAATTGCTATACAACAGTGGAATAATAAAATTAAAGACAATCATTAGGAATCCGAGAAATTCCATCCAAAAACAGCAAATCTTATAGAAATACTGGAAATCCACTGGAATTCGATTGAATTCTCATTACAGTTTGGATTTGGAACGGAACACTTTGTTTTCCTGTCTTTATAACTATAGAATTCGATTGAATCTCTCGTTGTTTATTATATACATTGTTTTTTATGTACTATATGCTTTTTTTATTATTTACTATATTTACATATTGTTTTTATTATTATTTATTATATTACACACTCAATTTTAGTTATTTTTTTGGTTGTAGATTTGCTTGTAGATACTTTGCTTGTAGAGATTCTGTAGAGCAATTCTTTGACGTTGTTTAGTCTTGACTTGCTCTATGGTTTGCATTCCTGTTTCTGAATCAGAGCGTATAACTAGCAGTTAGCACGATACGATTATGCTTATATATATAATATATATAAAATATCATAAAAACAATACATAAACTAACCTGATCCTATGGACATAAAAAGTCTGTATTGTTAGTAGAAAATATAGAAATAAACATGACAACATAATATACACACCCAAAAGTAGCGGCAGAGCCCAACATGTATTGACCTAAAGTACGAACAAATCCATTAGGTCCAGGACCATACCGTATAACGGCGTAGCCTCCGAATAAAAGACCAATTACAATTCCCACAGCGCTCTGATGGTTAGCAATATATAATAGAAATAAATCTATGAATATAATTTATATTTATTATATGTTTGTAATACATGTACATACCCCTTGTAGAGCTCCAAATTTAAACTTTTCCCAAGCGGAAGGGCCTTGATTTGGAAAACCTGCAACGACTGGCATGGTGTGTACTAGTATATTTTATTGATTATTTATATTTGTTTGTTTATAATTGATTATTTTTACTTTACTCTATTCTTATTGAGGTACAAATTGAATTCAATTCAATAATTATGTAGTTACAACTTAGCACAATTGTTTACGTTGTACACACTTATGCTAGTTCTATGTACGTAAGAAAAGATGTTTGTATTATTTGTTTATTTGTACTATTTTTGTTGAGGATGTCACTGGAAACAGCAGTAAAAGCATTGGAAGGGAGTGTGGAAAGCGTAAATTCTGCATCAGAAAGCTTGTCGAGTGCAACACAAGATTACAATAGATTGAAAACCGTGCTAAGGTCTAATCGGGTGTTTGATATTATTTCAGAATCTACATGTGAAGATACAAACAAATACATAGAAAGTCTTATACAACCACAAATTAATAGTTTGCTAAATAAAATAAACATAGAGTTAAACTCTTTACTACGAAAATCTGAACTACTTGAATCAAAGGATGCGCTTTTAAATGTTCGCATAGATTCTTTAAAACTACAATCACAAACAAATTTTACTGATACTGATATGAAGAGGTTGGATTCACTAAGGGAAAAGAGAAAAAGGCTTCAATTGTTGTTTGAAGGTTGTGTGTAATGGAAAATAAATAGAAATATATACGTAGTTAAATAAATAAATAAATAAATAAATAAATAAATAAATAAATAAATAAATAAATAAATAAATAAATGCACATAGTAAATATACACAACGTCATAATATATATAATATATATAATATATACATAATATATATATAATATATACATAATATATACACAATATATACACAATATATACACAATATATACAATACTGTATTGTATAATATACTATAGTAATAAATCTAATAAATATAATATATTCATAGTAAATATATAGTATACATAATATACAAAATATATACAATATATACACAATATATAGTATAGCATAATATACTATAGTATATAGTAAAGTAATAAATATATAGTATATATAATATAATATAGTAATAAATAAAATAAATATAATATATACATAATATACAAAATAAATATATATAATAAACATAATATATACATAATATACAAAATATATATAATAAACATAACATACACAATATATATAATAAACATAACATACACAATATATATAATAAATATAACATACACAACATACATAATAATCACCCAAATAACAAAAGCTCAGTGTAAATGTGCCTACTGGTACTCAAAAGAACATCAAGTTTAGCATTTAGCGATATCAAACACGGATCTGCTGTTCCAACTTTATAATGATTCACCACACGAACCATTTTATCCCCATATTTTACACCCCCTCTCCCTTTCAAGTGATTGTTTACATTATTTATATTTGATTTACTATTGGTAGTCAAATGACTGTCATTTGAATTGGTATTTGCAAATTTAAAAATTGTAGCAATTAAAGATGAATTATTCACCTTTTTGTCCTCCTTTAAATCCAACCCCGACTCCTCTTGTAAATCATAAACATCTAATTCAATTAAAGACTCATTTATTGAAACATCAAATCCTGTTTTAAATGAATCAAACTCTTTGCCATTATTTTCATCTTGTATAATTTTTTTCAATTTTAATGATAATTTACTATTTGGAAACATTGTTTCTGCTTTTGGTAGATTTTTTAAAGCTAAAGATGCACCTAAAATCGAATTTGTAAGTGTATTTATATTGTTAACCATGTTTATATAATAGTAATTTTCTTGATAATCTACATCATTACCTATTTGTAAAACAACGTTATAGGCCATTTCTAAATAAGAATAAGCATCATATAACTGCTCTATAGGAATTAGTTCATCTTTTAAATTACATTTAATTCTAATTGGTTCTTTAATTAATTGATTTCTAATTGTGAAATCCAATAAAGAAATATTACAACCTGATCTAGCTATAATACCCTTAATAGTTTCCGTTCCAGATGATGAAAGGGCCAATTTTGAATCAATGTTTCCATCATTCCTTAACAACGGTAGACATTCTTTTATACCATCTTTTAAAGAGTTTATACCTATGGTTTTTATATAATTTACAAACCATTTTTTTTCACTTTCTTTCGCCTTTTCAATACAAGAACTCATGTTTTATATTTATATTTATTCTATTGTTAGCAATTACATTATATTTGTTATTGTTTGTTATAGTTTGTTTATTGTTTATTTTTTTTTTTTTTCCTATTACAATGGCATTATGATTTTTACAGTAATCCTCTCTAAATGCACTCTAAACCTTTCATACGTAAGCTACACGTGACAATATCATATTAATTAATATTAATTTAATATTAATTAATATTAATTTAGGTAGCAACCAACCATTTGGGCAAGTTTTGCTGTATAATTATATATTCATTATACAGTATTATATATGATAATATATTATATAGTATTATATACAGTAAATAACTATAATTATTCTCACGTTAATATACTAAAACAATACACAGTCGTACATTATAATCCCTTTTTAAATTTGTATTTAAGCTATTTTTCTCCAGATTATACAAGGTCATTGGCTATACTTGTATACCGTACCGTCTCTACCTCAGAAACGGAACGCTATGGGAAGTGGAACGCACATATTTCTTTCCTATTAAGGCAATGGAATTTACAATTTATAAGCGATTTATCAGCATTCTTTGTCCGAGTAAGGCAAGAGATTCAAACTCAAGAATGTTGAAATATGGAATTTCGGGATTAGTCATCTGGTATATTGTGCATGTTATGTAA
>JAJMCZ010000200.1:0-30424 GCA_030573245.1 Ascobotryozyma americana | reverse complement strand
ATTTGGGTTTTCAAAAATAAATTTCTGTCTTAATAATTTAAATTTTTTCTTTACATTAGATACAGTGATACTTAAATCACCTTTTAAAAAAATCATTATAGAATCTACTGTAATAGACTCTATTATAGGCTGTAAATTCAACATTCCAGATACTATTTCATCATTTGTTATATATTTTTTTTCGTTATTTTTGTTTATTTGTAAATTACATTTCATAGATAGACCAACGGAACGATAACAAAGGTTTTTAACAGATTTAAAAATCGAATCTTTAGATGAATTTGTTTCATCTTCGTTTAATTTCCCAATATATGGAGGAGGAAGTTCTTCCGTTGGTAATTTTAATTTTTCACTTTTAGTATATCCATTTTCGTTTTCGTACCCATTTTCGTTTTCACTATCGCTACCATCATATTTGGCATATTTAGTATTTTCACTATATGAATGGTTTTCTTTGTCTTCGTAGGTGTAAATTTCTTTTTCTTCGTAGGTGTATATTTCTTTTTCTTCCGATATGCTTTTCATTGGAATATGTATGTCAATTTATGGAAATCTATGTAGATTATATGGAAATCAAAGTAGTTTATGTAGAAATCAATGTAGTTTATATGTAAATGTAATGTAGATTATGTGGAAATCTATGTAGATTCTATGAAAATATATATTCTTTATTATCTATGTAATTAAAGTGGCTATACATAGAAATAGCTGGTTTAATCTAAAGATTTACAAAGACACTATGATGTAACTAGCCATCGCAATAGTTTAATTGTACATTAAATAAAAATTAGATATTTATCCAAATTCGCATCAAATTAAGCTATTTCCATTTTTGGCTGTACAATTGTATTTTTATTATTTTATCAAGCTATTAATTATTGAATTTATTATATTCACGTGTTAAGTAATTTAGTAATTTAGTAATTTAGTAATTTACGTGTATATTTATACTGTCCTATTATTAGATCATACCCAGAGATAACATAAAGTAGATCTGGTGAAGTTGACGTATGATTTATATTGTATACTATAGTCAATATATATAGTGTTGTATATTGTAGGTGTATATTGTAGGTGTTATATGGTTCTATTGTTTTTAATGTACTTTAAAATTTATTCACATTTACTGAGTGTTTAAAAAAAACCGACAAAAAATAAATAATCGACCAATATAGGAACCGATTAAACAATTTAGAAATTATAAAAATTTAGAAATTATAAATAAATTTAAAAATTTAAACCTCTCTCTATTCTACGAAAAAAACATTTCAAAAAATATTTCAAAATATTTCAATACATTTTAAAACATTTCAAAACATTTCACCATGTTAAAAACTAAAAATTTCTATAAAAACACCATAAACTCATCTTTAACAACCAACAGGAAAATTTTATTTTTCAAAATATATTCGCATAATGCTAATCTACTAATTAAATCTTCGTTTTTCATCTTTCATAGTAATCGAATTAAGAAAAACAAATTCTCCACTATACAAAATATAGATAAATCTACTATAAACGTTACAAATTTAAATACTGCTGAGAAGAGAAAAACCAAAAAAGCAAAATTGATAAATATCCCAGAATCTAAAAATACTCCACAAAAACTTAAATCGCTCCGTCAATATCAACAAGATACAATTCAAGCTGTATTCCAAAGGTTAGAAAATGGTGTTAAAAGATGTGCTGTTTCCTTACCCACAGGAGCTGGTAAAACATTTGTCTTTACAAAAATTATTCAACAAATACCTTCGCCTAATCCTTTAGCAACAAAAATTTTAATATTAGTACATAGAGAAGAACTTGCACTGCAAACTTATAATCATGCAAGGGAAGAATATCCAAATTTATCTGTAGAAATAGAAATGGGTAAAAAATCCGCTAGTCAATCTGCAGATATTATAATTGGTAGTGTATTTTCAATGTTTCGAAGACTTCATAAATTTGATCCAGATTATTTTAAATTAATTATTGTAGATGAAGCTCATCATGCTCGTGCAATGACATATATAAAAGTGCTTAATTATTTTAAAGCATTTGACCCTAATTCTCCAATAAAATTATTAGGATTTTCCGCTACTTTTAATCGACATGATGGTCGTTCTCTTAATGATATATTTGAAGATCTTGTTGATGATGTAGATTTAATGTATATGATAAAACATAAACATCTTTGTCAACCAAGAATTAGAAGTGTACAATTAATAAATATGTTACAATTGGATACACTACCCATTAATAAACTAACAGGAGATTTTGCTACAAATGAATTATCAAAAGCAGTAAATACACATCAACAAAATCTTGCTGCATATATTATCTGGAAATCAGAATGTTCTAATTCTCGGAAAGCAACTTTAATATTTGCAGTTGATATAAATCATGTTGAATCAATAACAGAGCTTTTTAATTCCCATGGAATAGAGGCACATGGTGTTACAGCACGAACTTCTAGAGAAAAACGTACTCAAATAGTTTCTGACTATCGAGAAGGAAAATTCCCCGTTCTGGTTAACTGTGGGGTTTTCACAGAAGGTACTGATTTCCCACATGTTGATTGTATATTATTATTAAGACCTACTCGGTCAAAAGTAATTCTTACACAAATGATTGGAAGAGGTTTAAGACAAAATAAAGATAAAAAAGATTGTTTAATTGTTGATTTTACATCAAGGGTTGCAACTGGAATAGTAAGTACACCAACTCTTTTTGGTCTTAGTATGGAAGATGAATATGAAGGTCAAAATCTTGATGAATTGCTTGCGACCCAAAAGGAAAGAGATTCAAGGCGAGAACTTGCTAAGGAGAAGGAAAAAGAGTTAATACTTATAGAGCGTAAAGAAAAGAATAAACTGTTAAATGAATGGTTTGAATCACAAGGTTATAACATGTTTATAGATAAACTTGATGCAAATGTAACTGATGTTAGTTTCAATGAATGTGTAAAAGGTGTTTCACAATTCTTAGGTCGCCATGATGACTTTCCATTTTCAAGAAATAAATGGGTAAATATTGGTAATAAAAGCTATTGTTTGTCAACACTTTCTGGCACTACATTATTAGTTGAACCTTCAGATAATGAACCAATACAAAAAGAGGAGAAGAAAAAATCTAAAATGGATTTAGAGGAAGAATATTATCTTGCAAATATAGAGGAATCTACAATGGGAGATTATACAGATTATGATTATGATTATGATTATAATTGTGATGACATTATTTTACAAGAATCTCTCAAGGGGAAACAGACTCCTTCGGATAATACTAAACAAACACCTTTATACGCTTTGAAAAAGAAAACTACTCATCCAATTACATACCGGATGTATACAAAGACACTTGCAGATAACCTAAGTATTGAGCAAGCTATTAATGCAGGAGATTCTTTCATTACATCACAAAAATTGCCAGTCACTAGACGTGATGCACCTTGGTTGAAACAGAAAGCTTCTGAAAGTCAAATTAAGTGCATATCTAAAATGCTGGGAAAATTTATAGACAAAAAGGAAAAGGAAGCTTTTAAAATTTTTTTGGCAAAGGAACTTACAAAAGGTGAGTGTGCTTCTTTGATAACGTCGTTAAAATATGGTTCTTTTACGAATACACTTGGGAAATTACAAAAGGCATTTAAAAGCAAATTGGATTTTAAATCTCTACTTGAAGAGGAAGCAGCTGGTCAATCATCCAAGATACAGAGCGACAAGCCAATATAGTTTGTGTGTGTACACTTTACATATTGAGATAAACGATAAAACGATAAAACTTATTGAATTGTACTTGTATGGACGACGACTTACAATGGAAACGAAATAGAATGGGATTTGGAATGGAAATTAAAAATAGAGCATCTAATTGAATCTGAATTTTATTTACGATTCTGGTTACAATTTTATCTATTTTGATTTTGCTCAACTAAAGTATAAATTTCTGCTTCATGTACTCTTTAAGCTGATCGCTGATCGTTAGTTGCTCTATCGGTAACGTCAATTTCATAATTTTTATATGAGGTTATGGAAATAAGCATTTCAATGTATTTTTACGATGTCTCAATATTCAAAAAAAAAAAAAAACTGTAATAACTTCTACATATTATACGATATATATTAATATATTGTCATATATACGAACTACGATTTAATGTTTTTTTTTTTCTATGCAAAGTCAAATTTACTGTATATAAATAAATGAACTTCTAATATTTTATAGTATTTTATTGTATTTATTGTATTTATTGAATTTATTGTATTTATTGTATTTATTGATTTTATTGATTTTATTGATTTTTTTGTTTTATTGTAAATTCTTCTCTAACTACATTCTACTAAGAAAATAATAAAGTGCTAAAGTGTTATGACTATAATAGTAGGTTACTATAGCAATTCAATTGGAGAGGTGTTGTTATGGAGATGTTAGCAAATTACGTTTCCATAATAACAAACCATCTTCCTAGTTTTATCCTCCCTAATGGTTCTCCTTATACAGTAAAAACTCTCTGAGTGCACACCTTCGGTGGGTTTGTACTTATAGAGGGTTTACTATAGGTATCAATCAGATATTACTGTATTATCAATCAGATTTTCTTATCCAGTCTTCGACTGTCCCAGAAAATATGAACTTTATTTATGAATTCCCAGTTTCAAACATCTACAATCATTTGGTATCCATTTACATTACATAATATTTCTAGTTTCTAATTGAGTTTTTATAATAAACATAAACCAATAATATCATACTAATCGTAATAACCGTGACAAGGGTCCGTTCGGGACCTATCGGATCCGACCGGGTCAGAATTTTTCTATGTGATTTTTATTAATTAATTAATTAATATATTAGCTTGGTACCGGTATATAATAATATCAATCACGTGACATATAAAGTTTTATTCCCGTTATAGTAATTATAAGATAATAGTAATCAGGATTAGATTTTGCTCTTTATTTCCCGTCAGTCCGTAATCTCTATAGCAACAGCTTGAACTTTTGTTTTTATTGGCCGATATTAATTTGCCACTTTTTCTTCTTCAAGGTTCTTTTTTGTTTTCGTTGCTTTTCTTATTGCAAAACAAAACAAAACAAAACAAAAGATAAACAAAAAAACACTTATATAAATATAAATTCTTTTTATTATTTATTATTTAAGTTTAATTTTTATATAATTAATTTAAGAATTTACAAATTTACTTTCTCTTTATTACTACTAAGATTTAAAATATTTACCAAATAAACACCAAACAAACACTTACAATTTGGCAATTTATTAAATAATTCTATTTATTATTATTCAACATGCAGATTTTTGTTAAGACTCTTACTGGAAAAACTATTACTCTTGAGGTGGGTTTTTTAAAAAATAATTTAAAAATTTAAATAATAAGATGACAGAATTATTTTTTTTTTCCTTGTTTTTTTCCTCTTTTTTTTTAAATTTTTACTTCAATGTACTAACAATTTTTAGGTCGAGTCCTCAGACACTATCGATAATGTCAAATCGAAAATCCAAGACAAGGAAGGAATTCCACCAGACCAACAACGTTTAATTTTCGCTGGTAAACAACTTGAAGATGGTCGAACATTAAGTGATTATAATATTCAAAAAGAATCTACACTTCATTTAGTTCTTAGATTACGAGGTGGAATGCAAATTTTTGTTAAAACTTTAACAGGAAAAACTATTACACTTGAGGTAGAATCTTCAGATACTATCGATAATGTAAAATCAAAAATTCAAGATAAAGAAGGTATTCCACCAGATCAACAGCGTTTAATTTTTGCTGGCAAACAATTAGAAGATGGACGTACATTAAGTGATTACAATATTCAAAAAGAATCTACACTTCATTTAGTTCTTAGATTACGGGGTGGAATGCAAATTTTTGTTAAAACCTTAACAGGAAAAACTATCACACTTGAGGTAGAGTCTTCAGACACTATCGATAACGTCAAATCGAAAATACAAGACAAGGAAGGAATTCCACCAGATCAACAACGTCTTATTTTTGCTGGTAAACAACTAGAAGATGGTCGAACATTAAGTGATTATAACATTCAAAAAGAATCTACTCTTCATTTAGTTCTTAGATTACGAGGTGGAATGCAAATTTTTGTTAAAACTTTAACAGGAAAAACTATCACACTTGAGGTAGAGTCTTCAGACACTATCGATAACGTCAAATCGAAAATCCAAGACAAGGAAGGAATTCCACCAGACCAACAACGTCTTATCTTTGCTGGTAAACAATTAGAAGATGGTCGAACATTAAGTGACTATAACATCCAAAAAGAATCTACACTCCATCTTGTATTACGTTTACGTGGTGGGTACTAATTTTACCATGAAAATTGTTTACTTTTTCTGTTTATTTTAGTATTTGCTCTTTATATTGAAAAGAATTATACATAGTTTGTTTTCTTTTGATATATATTTATTACATACGTTTTTCTTTTATTAGTTTTTCTTATTAGTTTTCTTTTACGTGAGTTTTATGTTCGTTTACAGTATTTAAGATTTGGATGGTGAGAGGTATGAATATGGAGGCTTATGTATTGTATCGTAAGTGTGGAGATATAAATTGAATAATTTGGATATAATAATTTATATGTAAAAGTAAAAGTAATAAGTAAACATTAATTGGATATTGTATAATTATGTAGAATTACGTAGAATTACGTAGAATTACGTCTAATTACATATAATTACTATAATTACTCGCAATTACAATAATCATATTTCTTACTAGCCAGTAGTTACAATGTTGTCTATTTATTATGTATGGAAACTTATACTAGTTGCAAAAGAAATATCGCGTATTTGTCAATATAGTTGTAGTTGTAAATGTTAACATCCGTAAAACGTAAAACGGTTGGGAAGAGGGACAATTGTTCGTATTGGTATACGGAGCGTAGTCTGTTTAGTGTATTTGAGTATATTAATTTTACAGCAGTGGGTAAAGGGAACTAATATGCAATGCACCGCACCCACATAAACGGTGTATGAGTGTACATAGAGTACACACACTTGTTTACAATTCCGATAATATATTATATGAACAATTAACTAGTACAAATAGGTGGGAAATTATATTAACGATTAACTAGTACAAATAGGTGGAGTTCTAGCTGTATTAGTATTAGCGTTATTAAATGCCACGCACAATAATAAATAGTTAATTAGTATATAATCACGTGAATTATTTACACACATAATTTGCTGTTAACGTTGTTCAAAATCTATTTTTTATTTATATTTCTCTCATAATTGCCACAGCAACACTAATAAAAACTCCTTTTTTACTCCTTAATTTTTTGCGTTTATTTTCTTTATACTGTGTTTGACTCCATTTTTTAATAATAAAGTAGCCTATTAGTATACATAGAAAAAAAAAATAATTATGTGGATACAACAACGAATTAAAATAATTAGCGAAAATTATTATATAATAAATAAATAATTATTATTAATAGCAATATAATTATTTAGAATTATAGTATAATAAAACGACAGAAATATCTCTTGTTGTCGTAACAACACAGGTATTTACTAACTGACAGAATACTCTTAGGTATTTATTTATTTGTTTATATTTGTTTTTACTATTAGTTTTTGTTTTTCTTTACAGTTGTTATTGTTGTTGCTTTGTTTTAGTATATCGTGATTATGTTTGTTTTAATTTTTTATACCGTGTTAATTTCTTTTTACTATTTTCGTTGTTAGTTTTTTATTATATTATATTTTTTTTTATTTTTTATTTTTTTTTATTTATAAAGGGAAAAATATCCTGGTTACAAAAATTTTTTTTTTTCAAAAAACTTATTCACTATATATCTATACTACCTTTTAATAATTTTGTAAATTTAATATTTTTTTAAAAAATTTTCATATAATTTATATTTTTCTTTATTATTCATTCTTTTATAATATTTATTCATATTTTTTTTATTTTTTTTTTTATTAATCATTATTAACGCGTTTTGCATCTTAGTTTAGTATTCTATAGTTTTTATTTTCATTTATAGGTTTATTTAATTATTTAGTATTTATTATTTGTTTATTTTGTTTGGACTTTGGCATTTAATTAATTTAGTTCTTTTCTCCATTGCATTTAAATAATTAAATATTAAAAATATACAAACAATACATAATAAATTATTATATAATAGATATCTTTTGGTCATCGGACATTATATAGTATTTTACATTATTTTATTTTATCTTATTTCACTTTACTTTACTTTATTTTTGCTTTATATATATCAAAATGAAAGGATTAATTCTTGTTGGTGGCTATGGAACGCGTCTTCGTCCTTTGGTGAGTTTATAGGTTATAATATTATTTTATTATTATATTATTATTACTATTATTATTATTTTATTATTATATATTATTCTCTATTATATAATCTGATGTCCTTTTGACTTTTGTTGTAGAGGAAAAACAAAACAAAAAGTAAACAAATAAATGCAGTTTTTGCTATTGTTTGTTTATTTTCCTCGGCAATTAAGAGGGTTTTCTCGGGATATATAAAGAGCTGTTTTTCCACTTTTTCCTTTTTTTTTCTTTTCCTTTAGTTTTATTTTTGAGCTTCTTATAAAATATATTTAACACAAATATTAATAATAAAAAAAAAAAATAAAAATAAATTTAACTAAAATAATAATAAACAATTTAATACAAATGGATACAACAATACTTACTAACATGCCTTTTAGACCCTTACTCTTCCTAAACCACTCGTTGAGGTTAGTTTTCCATATAATATTTGTTTAACATGTTAATAATATGTTATATTTTTTATTGTATCTTTTCTTTTTCCTCTATTGGCTAACTAACTTGTAATCAATCATTCATGAATAAAAATAAAATATAATATATACTATAAAAGTAAATTTACTTTTATTTTATCTTATTGTATTTATCTATTTTTATCTTATTGGATGATTGTCTTTTTACCTTTATTTTTAGTTTGGAAACCGACCCATGATTCTTCATCAAGTAGAATCTTTAGCTGCTGCTGGTGTCACAGATATTGTACTCGCTGTTAACTATAGACCAGAGGTTATGGTTAACACTTTGAAAAAGGTATTTATTTATTTATTATTTATTTAGTTACTATCTATTATTTATTTACTATTTACTATTTCACAAACTAACAACCAATAGTACGAAAAAGAATATGGTGTAAATATTACCTTTTCAGTCGAGACAGAACCTCTCGGCACTGCAGGACCTCTTAAACTTGCAGAAAAAATTTTAAAAAAAGATGACTCTCCCTTTTTCGTTTTAAATTCTGATATCATCTGTGATTATCCATTTAAACAACTTGCTGATTTTCACAAAAGCCATGGTGGTGAAGGCACAATTGTTGCTACAAAAGTTGAAGAACCTTCTAAGTATGGTGTAATTGTAACAACTCCAGATAATAGTGGACGTATTGATAGATTTGTTGAAAAACCTGTAGAATTCGTTGGAAATAGAATTAATGCCGGTATTTACATTTTAAACCCTTCTGTAATAGACCTTATCGAGCTTAGACCAACTTCAATCGAAAAGGAAACTTTCCCTATTCTTTCTAAAAAGCATTCCTTATATTCATTTGATCTTGATGGATACTGGATGGATGTCGGACAACCAAAAGATTTTCTTTCAGGTACTTGTCTTTATCTTGCCTCTCTTGCTAAAAAAGGTTCAAAACTTCTTACATCAAATTCTGAAGAATATGTTGTAGGTGGTAATGTTATGATTGATGCATCAGCTAAAATAGGTAAAAATTGTAAAATTGGACCAAACGTTACTATCGGTCCTAATGTTATCATTGGTGATGGTGTTAGGTTACAGCGATGTGTTCTTCTTGAAGGTTCTCGTGTAAAAGATCATGGTTGGGTTAAATCTACAATCATTGGCTGGCATTCTACTGTTGGTCGCTGGGCCAGATTGGAAAATGTTACTGTTCTTGGTGATGATGTTACTATCTCTGATGAAATTTATGTAAATGGCGGCTCTGTTCTTCCCCACAAAACAATTTCTAAAAACGTTGAAGTACCCTCAATTATTATGTAGTTTATTTGTTTTTGTTTGATCTAATTTATTTGTTTATTATAATATATCATTTTAAAAATTTTTTACTTATAATTTTGCTTTATCAAAAATTAATATTCTCTGTTTAATCGCTTATTTTATTATGTTTTTTTATGGTGAAGTATTGTTTTTTTTTTCATTTTATTTTAGTTTAACTAGAATGATTTCTTGTCGTTATTATTTCTCCAAATTTAATGATCTTAAGCGAAAAGTTTAAAAATTAATGTTTAGCTTTAATAAACAAATATATCTGTTTTGTTTATCTCTTCCTTTATTTTGTTAGAAATACATACAATTGTAAGTCTTTAAAGAACTTTATTTTCATATTTAAAAATAAATAACAAAAAATTTATTTGTAAAATATATATAAACAAATACATATTAATATAAAGTAACAAAAAAAGAAAAAACAACAAAAACAAACATACAACTATAAAAAACATAAAAACTTTTTATGATTATTTACCAAAAAAATCTAACACATTTTTTAATTCTCCTCTCTTCTTCTTTTTAAAGCTACTGGGCCAGGATCTTGAAATGAGGATGAATTTGCACCTGAATCGTTTGCTGGTTCACCAGAAATATAATTTTGGTTTTGATTTTGATTCTCACTTTGAACATAGTTTTGAGCTCCCAAAGTTTTATTCACATAATTTTTATCACTTTCATCATCTCTTGTTCTTTTACCACCAAATGGTTTTCTCAAGCCTAAAATACCACTAGATTGAAAATTATTTGCGTTTCCAATAGTGTTTCCATCAGTATATCCATTATTCATTTCTTCAACATAATTATCACCATAGTTATTTGGATTTCCAGATCCTGAGAAAAATTTATTAAGCCTATTTCCTTGTTCTGGCATTACGCGTTCATTCTCTTTATGTTTCCCTAAATTTGGTTGACTATGATGCATCTGTGTCTGTTGATGCTGGTTCTCATTTTGAACATGTTTTTGGATCAATTGACGTTGTATACTAATTGTCTTAATATTATTATTAACATCCGCACCTTCCATGTGCTGCTGCTGTAATTGATAATTTCCTTGGTTATTCAAATGTTGGAAATTTTGTTGTTCTTGAAGTTGTTGTTGATTACCAGAAAAGTTACGTGGATTCGTTGGTCTATTAATCATTGGTCTTCCTCCCCTTCCGTCACCTTCGGATGATAAATTTATAGCATTGTTAGCTGCGGTTAAATTTGAATTTGGAACCGGTATATGAGAACCTAATTTACGAGGACCAGCAGCGATTGGTAGCCTAGAAGCTAAATTTGACGATCCTGAGGTATTTCCACTTGTTTGTACTTGTGAAACCTGTGAACCTGACGGTTTATTTAAACGAAGTTTATTGGAATCTGTGGAGTTGTTTGCATTACCATATTGTAATTCACCGTTTTTATTATTATTATTATTATTATTATTGTTAGAACTAAATCTTACGTTTTTATTCTTAGGAGAAAAATTGGGTCTTTTGCTATTCAAATTTCCTGGTTGTTGCGATTTTTGCTGCATTTGCTGAAAATGCATTAGAAGTGGCTGTTGTTGCTGCTGTTGCTGTGGCTGTTGCTGCTGTTGTTGCTGTTGCTGCTGCGAATGATTTTGTTGTTGCTGTTGCTGCTGCGAATGATTTTGTTGCTGATGTTGTTGCTTTTGTTGCTGTCTCTGCTGCTGTTTCTGTTGGTGCTTTTGTTGCTTTTGTTGTTGGTGTTGTTGCTGTTGCTGTTGCTGTTTTGGATGCTTTGTTTGATCTTGTGGTTGCTGCTGATTCAAGTTCTGTTGTTTCTGTTGTCCACTTTGTTGTTGTAAATTTTGTGGCTGCTGCAGCTGTTGCGGCTGTTGCGACTGTTGCGACTGTTGTGCTAGAAGCTGTACTTGCTGTACTTGTTGTACTTGTTGTGCTTGTTGGATGTGTTGCTGTTGCGGTTGTAATTGCTTAGATTGCTGTGTTAATTGACTTTGCAGCTGATTTTGTAGTGCTTGCTGCGGAAGTTGTGAAGTATGCTCTTGTGGTTGTGCACTTTTCTGTTGTATTATTTCATTTTGTTGTTGCATATGTTGGCTTGGTTGTTGTGGTTGTTGTTGAATCGGTGAAGAATTAGAAATAGGATTTTGGAAGGTGTGTTTGACAGAAGTAGATATCTGTCTCTCCAACTCTGTTATTTTTTTACGAAACATATCGCGCTCAGTTTCTGCCTTTTCGGCTTTTAGAGTTAAAAGTCTATTCCTCATTTCTCCTTCACGTCTCATATTCTCTGTAAGTTTTTTCTTTGCTGCCTCATATTCTTCATTCTTCTTAATAATTTCTTCATCCATTTTCTTTTTAAACTCAGCATGAAGCTCATTCCTAATAGCTTCTACATCAACATTAGATGTGTTCTCCAAAACTGAAGAGTTTTTGGAAACTTCTGACTCCCATTGTTCTCTGGCTAATTTAATTCTTTCGTTAATCTTTTCTTCAACAGCCTGGAGAATACGACCTTCAGTATCTTGCTTTAATATCTTCAACTCTTCTTCAAGTTGTATAACCTCTTTATTTCCAGTCGTAGAGTTAAGTAATTCTCCATTTACTTGAGAACCTGCGGAATTTAATGAAACATCTAACAACTTCTCCTCCGCTTCTTGTTTAGCTTTTTTTAATTCATTAATTTCATTAGTCATTTCATCAACTTTCTGTTGGAGATCATTACGTAACACATTTATTTCATTTTCAGCAGAAAATATTTTATCAGATAAAGATTTGTTTTCTTCAATTAGCTTTTCTTGAGCTTCCGTCTTTTCATTGCTACTTTCTGTTAAAGCATCTCCTGACGAAAGAAGTTCCTGCTTGTTCTTCAACTCATGTATTTCAATCTCACGCCTTTCCAAAGTTGACCTGAGCAAGGTAAGTTCATTCTCTGACTGTGCTAGCTTCGTTAAACTTTCATTTTGAATCAAAACCAAAGAATCCAGCTCAGCTTTAGATTTTTCATAAGCACTGCGAACTTCTTCAAGTTCATTTTTTAAGGCATTGAGTTGTGGTACATAATCTTCAGACTCTTCTTGTCGTTTACTTTGTGAATATTGTAACTTTTGTATTTCAATTTCAGCCGCTGCAACCTTATCTTCCGAAGTCTTTACTTGCTTTTGAAGAAGTCCAATCTCCTCTTTGAGCTGTCGTTTCTCCACACCACGTGCCTTTAATTTGTCTATAGACTCATTATATAATTTATCATATTTCGCTTTTTGGGCTGCTAATTCATTGTTAACTTCTTTAAATTTAGCTAATAAATCATTCTTTTCTAAATCCAATTTAGAGTGCGATTCCTCTGTAGATTTCAATGTAATTCGTAATGACTCCAATTCACTTCGTAGGTTATTCCTTTCCATAGTAAGCTCATTAATTAAGCTCAACTGTTTTTCAACTTCCTCCTTTAAACTTTGAAGTTCAGCAGGATCAATGCGATCATGTTTCTGCAAAATCTGCTGCACACGACTCTTCCAGCTCTCATTATCTTCTTGAATTAGTTTTATTTGTTCTTCTTTTACTTGTAATTCAGCATTGGCAGTAGCAATTTTCTCTTTCAATGGGTTAAGCTCCTGTTGAACTAATTCTAATTCACTTTCCAGCAAAGAAACACGTTGAGCGCTGCGTTGATAGTCGGCTCTTAAAGCACTATTGCTTTCTCGAAGAATATTCATTTCATTTAATTGTTGAATTAATTTACGGTGCTCAACTAACGATGCATTTTCAGTTGTTTCTTTTTCTCTTAATTTTGCAATAGTGACTTCTGCTTCCTCTAATGCCGCATTATTGTGGTCAAGCTTCTGTGTAATTCTTCTGTTTTCTTGAATAGCAAGCTCATATTTACAACTTAATATTTCTTGTTCTCGTCGTAAATAATTGACTACATCCTGCAAATCATTTGAGTTGTTTAAATCATGAGCTTCCTCCTTTGTGGTTGCGAGAGCTGAAGAGCTATTTTCATTTATAGAAAAACTTTGATCAGTTAACTTCGCCAAGGAAGATTTTGCACCTTCCACACGATTAACTTTATCACTGTATGCTTCAAATTGCTTATGAAGTATATTGTTCTGCTTAATTAGATCTTCACATCTATTACGTAAATCTTCCAATTCCTTTTCATATCGAGATTTTATTTCATCCCAGGATGATTCTGAAACACTTTGTGTAAGTTTAAGTTGTTCAAATTGAGATTTATATGATCCAGACTCTTCCCGTAGTGTAGTGACCTCTTTACGTAATTCCTGCAACATAGAAGACGTTTTAGCATGCTGCAAAATCTGGTCATCATATCTTTCATTTGCTCGGTCAAGTAATTCCGTTTTATCATTGAGATTGTTTTGAATGCTTGTTATTTTTGCCTCCCAGTTCTGTTCTAAATCTTTTAATCTCTTTACTTCTATTTCCAATATTTGCTTTTCTTTAATTATTACTTCTCGCTTCTCTGTTTCCTCTAAATATATTAAATCTAATTGATCATTAGATGTACGAAGTTTTTCTTGAGTTGTAGATAAATTCTCTTTCAAAGACTTCAACTCTTCATCTTTCTTTTTAAGGGATTCCTCGTTAGACCTAACATAATCATCATGAGCGCTATTCAAAGATTGTAAAGCTTCTTCCGCTGCTGAAGCAATTGCCTTTAAATCTTCAATATGCAAATCAGCTTGTGCTATTTCTGATTTCTTTCTTGAAAGTTCTGTCTGCAAATCAGATATTTCATCAGAAAGTCTTGCAATCTCTTGTTGATGATCATCAACTCCAGGAGCAGATCTAAACATTTCAGCACGTTTATTCGCTGCATCTAATTGAGCAGAGATATCATCAAGACGAAGCCTTGACTGATCTCTTTCCGTTTTAATAGTTGCAAGCTCTTCTCGTGAAGCAGAAAGTGACGAATTTTGTATATCAAGTTTTTCTTGGAAACTTTGTCTCTCTGTATATCGTTGCATTGTGAGAGCTTTTATTTCTTCCTGACTTTCATTATGCTTATTTCTTAAAGTTTCAATTTCTTTTTCTAGCTTTTCAACTTGTATGTTAAGTCTTCGCTTGGATTCTGTGTCAAGCTTTTCTCTCTCAGTTTCAGCATTCTGTAAATTAGATATCAAAAGATTAAGTTGACCACGCTCTTCCATTAAATTTTGATTGTCTGCAGTAAGACGTTTTTCAATCGAAGCCCACAAAGTTTTTTCTGCTTTATAATTGCTTACTTCACCACGAAGACCATCATTTAAGGATTTGATTTCTATGAGTTCTTCCGTGACTTGCTGAGAGCGTGTATCAAGTCTTGCTGATTCAATTTGAATTTCTTCATTTCTTCTTTGCAACTCTTTGTTTTCCGTCTTATAAAGATCCAGATTAGATTGTAAATTCTTATAACGCTCATTAGCAAGCTCTAATTTATTATTTGCCTTAGCAATGTTAATTTGTAACTCTTGCACCTTTGTAGATAAAGAAGATATTTGATCGTTGAGCATCTTATGATTTATTAAAGACTCTTGCTTATAACTTTCATATTCATCCTTAACTTCTTGAAGCTCTTTTGTCAACTCTGCTGATTTCTCAACCAGTTCCTTAGAATGAGCAAAAGATTCAGGATTACCATCCTCATCTTGACCATTATTAGAAATTATTTTACGGAAAATATCTCGCTCTCTTCTCAATGAATCAGCACGAGATTCCAAAGTAACCAATTTCTCCTTTAATAGATTAATAGTTTGCAATGCCTCGTTAACTGCTGCTGATTCAATATTTTCTTGTTTTTCACGATATGCGATTTCTTCTTGTTCCATTTTTGTACCTAATTGTCGAGTAATTTTAAGCAAGTTTTCATTCTGCTTTTGTAGTTCTGCAACACTTTTAAATACTACAAGTCTTTGAGAAATCAAATCATCTGTATCTGAAGCAATTTCTTTCTTATTATCGTCTAAAAAGATCTCTAATGCAGCTCTTTCTGCTTGAGTTAACGGACCTCCGTTTCCATTAGTGTAGGCATCCAGTTCAATTAAAAGTGATTGAACTTGTCGAGAAAGATCATAAATTTGAGTGGAATATAAGGAATTATTTTGTTGTGCATCATTTAATGAAGCCTGTAAAGATTTTGTTCTCTTATCAAGTTCTTCACGTGCTTTTTCATTTTCTTCCAAAAGATGAGAAAGTTCTACAAACTGTGATTCCATTCTTTTTGCTTCCTGTCTCTCAGCTTGAATGATTGGTGCCCTGTTCTCTAAATCTTCTATAAGTTCATCAAAATTTTTTTGTAAAGTCTCACTTCTTTGTTTCTCAGTTTCCAACTGTGCTTTAACTTTAATATAGTCGGAATACAATTGTGTAAGAGTTAAGCCTTTCTTCTGAGCCTCAGAAATAATTTTTGCTGATGGAGAAAAGATTTCAACACCAGCTCTTGCAGTACTTAAAGGAGTAGAAGGCATTTGTCCTCCTGGTGAAAATAAACCACCACTGAAACTAATCATATGAGAATCATCAGAAATAGAATTATTTAAATTTATATTTGAGTTTAGAGAGTTTATTGATTCCAATTCTGATTCAAGTTTTTGTAGTTGCAATTTAAGTTGTTGAGAACGATTTTCGGATTTATCGGCAGCAGTTTTCCACTTCGAAGCTTCATCCGCAGCTTTCTCTTGCTCTTTTTGAAGAAGTTTTTCAACTTCAACTATGCGAGCCTTTGCATCCTTAGCTGAACGCTCCCAAAGATCGCTTAAGCGTCTTTGAGATGCCATTTCGCTTTTAAAATTCTCTTCAGCTACAACTTGTGCTTCTTGAAGATCTTTTATTTTAACCAAAGCAGTATCGAGTTTTGCATTTGCCTCTGAGTACTTTTCTTTAGTTGATTCAAAAGATTTTTTAGTTGCTCTTAAATCTGAAAGAGTTGTATCATATTTACCTTGAAGATCTGACAAGGCAGCAGTTTTTTCTCTTCTAAATGCGTTAAAATCATTTGATTTTTTCTCAAGTTCATCATTTAACCATTTATTATTTTCTTTTAATAGATCTATTTCTTGTGTTAAAGTTTGTTCTTTAAATTTTATCGATAACTGCAAAGCTTCATATTGGTGTACTTTATTCTCTAAACCGATTATAACTTTGCGATTTTCTTTAGCTGAATTTCTTATTTCATCTAATTCTGATCTAAGAGAAACGACTTCATTTGATCTTTGGTCAATTGTTTCTAGAAATTGCCTTTTTTCAATTTCTAATAAATTAATTTTTCCATTTAATTTAATTGTAACTTCATCAAAGGAAGCTTTTGCAGATTTAGATAAAGAGACTTCTTTATCCATTTGTGATTTTTGAGATTGGCAAGTAATCAAATCTTTACGAAGTTGTTGATTTTCCGTAACAACAGACTGCAATTGATCTTTTAAAGAAGTAATACGATTTTGCGAGGAATGTATTTCCTGTTCAAAAAAAATAGATGAGTTTAAATTTTCAGATTTTAAGGAATCAAATTCATTTATTTTAGCTTGCAAAGCGGATAAAACATCTGGTGTTAGGGAGCTGAAAGCATTAGAATTTATGTTGAAAAAAGTAGCTAATTGACCTTGATTTAGACTATTATCAGTGTTTTTTAAGTTTGATTCACTTGAAATTTCATAAATAGGTTGGGTAGTTTTCTCTAACGAACTCTGTTGTGAAAATGAAATATTGGATTCATTAACTTTGTCTGTATTTTGACTATTTTCTGTATCATTGACATTTTTTTTAGTAGTATCATCGGCTTCTTCCAACGAATTTATATTTGAATTGATGGAGGGTTTAATTGGTGCTTCCTTGAATGATACAGGATCGATCTGATCGACTGCTTCAACCATAGAAATATCATTTGCTGACAAATTTAAGTCGGCTTTATTAGATTTTTCAATATTTTTCATATCCACGTCGATTGCTACACTTTTTTCTGTGTTGTTTTCTGTGTTGTTTTCTAAATTTGCTTCTAAAGTTGCGCTTTTTTTGCTGCTAGTAATAAAACTGTTATTTTCAGTGGAGTTTATACTGGCATTTTCTGAAACTTTTTCAGAATGCGCTTCAAATGCTGTAATATTTTTATTTAATATGTTAATAATATTAAAATTTTCGTTTCTTTTTTCCGTTTTGGTTTTCTCGTTTTCTTCGACAGTGATTTTTTCTTCTTTTTCTGACATTTTGAAAATTAAAAAAAAATTTTAAAAATAAATAAAAATAAAAATTAAAATTAAAATTAAAAAAAAAAAAATTTTCAAAATGAAAAATAAAAATAAAAATAAAAATGAATAAAAATAAAAATTAAAATTAAAATAAAATTGAAAACAAATTAAAAGTAAGGAAAATTATTATAAATTTCATATACATAAAACACAAAACAGTACAATATAAAAGAAAAAATCAAACAGTTAGTAAATAAATGTAAGTGCTAGGAAAAATAAAAAGTAAAAAATAGAAAATCAATTTCTACAATACTAAAGACTACTTAAAAATATAAACTACAATTAGAGTTAAAGTAAAATAAATAAAAAGAAAAAAAAGCTTAATTATTTAATTAATTATTATTTTATTATTTAAATTTAAATAAATTAAAAAATTAAAAAATTAAATAAAGTAAATTAAGAAAATAAAAAGCTTAATTATTTTCTTTATTTAATTATTTATTATTGAAATTTAAATAAATTAAAAAAATAAAATAAAATAAAATATTAGAAAAATAAAAAAATTTTATTTTAATTTATTTATTTAATGTAAAGTAAAGAAATTAATAAATTAATAAATTAATAAAAATTATAAAAAAAATTATAAAAAAAAAATATAAAAAAAATTAATAAATAAATATCATAAAATAAAATCATAAATAAAAACTATAAATAAAAAATATAAAATAGATTAATACAAATTTATAAAATACTATAGACTTCAAATTGAAAACTCAATAACTTCGTAACTATTTATAGGAATCTTTTTATACTGGACAACAGTTCTGTGAATAGCAGAGGCTTATTAACTGCTATAAACTGGGCTATTACTGCTGTAAATTCACTAAAATATTCTTCCCACTTTTATTATATCGACAATCTATTTATTATTACTATTACTTTCTATTTCTACGTTTTCAATATTCTTTTTCTCAGTCACTCGTATTCTTAGCTCTAATTAAACTGGTTGTCCCCAAATTACAGTTGCTATGTAATAATTTGCTTTTACTATGTGGCGCTTACTCCTTTGCATAGTAATGTAGACAACTAGTATGGACACATAATTGTCATAGCAATAAAAACGTGATGGTATCAAGATCAAGACTTCAGACTCAGACTTCAGACTCAGACTTCAGACTCAGACTTCAGACTCAGACTTCAGACATCAGCCCGAAGAATTCATACGTTCAGTGTGAAATAGAACACAAAAGAGTATTGTAGTTTACAACATGTAGTTTTTTTTTATATTTTGTATATTCTATGTATTTGTTCACAAAACACTGTATAATTTCAATATAATATAAAATAAATTTAACAGTAATTTAACAGTAATTAACGAAATTAATGTAATATATAACGAATAACGAATAACCAATAACGAAATTAATGTAACGTATAACGAATAACGTAATGAGAATTTCTTATTCACTTTCCCAGTGAACGATTCAAACATCAATCTAAACGCAATTTAACAATACAACTACATACAATAACACAAGTAAATACAGAAATCCTAGAATTTCATATAATTAACCCAGTTAAAGTGTTTTTTGATTTTATTTTCAACTTTTTAAGTTTCATATTCATTTCGTATTTCCTTTTATTTATTTTAAAATTTTTTTCTTTTTTTTTTTTCGTATATTTCTTAATTTACTTCCATTACTCCCATTTATCCCATTTTCTTATTGATTAATTTACTATACACCATTTACATTTGATCACTTGCAGGAACAGGAATAACTCCTGGACGTGGCGAACTAGGAATAGGATCCTTGCTTGGAGCTTTAACAATAGTATTACTTACAAGCTTAGGACGATTCAACTTTTCTCCCTTAACAACCTTATCAATTTCTTCCCTATCAAGTGTTTCATACTCTAATAAAGCATTGGCTAATCGATCTAAAGCAACACGCTTCTCCTTTAGTAGATTACGAGTTCTTTCCTCAGACTGTGTTAAAAATTTTCGAATCTCATCCTCAGCAACCATCTTTGTATGTTCTGACCATTCTCCATAATCTTCCGATAATTGTACAGGTCCAATCTTATCACTCATTCCAAAACTAGTAACCATTGCACGAGCTACATTAGTAGCTTGTGCTAAATCACTAGAACATCCAGAAGTTACATTTTCTTCACCATCAATAGCTTCTTCAGCCATTTTACCTCCCATGCATACATCCAATCTAGCAAAAAGTTCTTTTTTAGATTGATCATGCTTATCCATTTCTGGTAATTGAAATGTGATTCCTAATGCTCTACCACGAGGAAGAATAGTAGCTTTATATAAAGGAGATGCCCCAGGTGTGTATAAAGCAGCTATAGCATGCCCAGCTTCATGGAATGCTGTCTTACGACGTGATTCTTCAGTTAAAACCATTGATTTACGCTCAGCTCCCATTAATATTTTATCCTTGGCCCATTCAAAATGTGCCATATCCACAGCTGTTGCACGAAGTTGAGATGCATGAATAGCAGCTTGATTTACCAAATTAGCTATATCAGCACCAGAAAATCCTGTAGTTCCACGGGCAAGAGTAAGTGTGTCAACTGTAGGCGAAGCTTCAATTTTTTTAATATAATGACTTAATATCGCCGCACGACCTCTTACATCTGGAAGTTCTACATTCACAACTTTATCAAATCTACCAGGTCGTAATAATGCTTTATCAAGTAATTCTGGAAAATTTGTAGCAGCAATGAAAATTACACCTGAAGTTTGTGAGAACCCATCAAGATCAACAAGGAGTTGATTAAGAGTTTGTTTTACATAAGCTTGATCTCTTGAATTTCTTTTACCTCCAACAGCATCAAGCTCATCAATAAAAACAATAGCAGGGGCTCTAGCTCTTGCAGCTGCAAAGAGTTCACGAACTCGTTTAGCACCTACACCGACATACATTTCATCAAATTCAGAACCAGACATAAAAAAAAAAGGGACATCAGCTTCACCAGCTACAGCACGTGCAAGAAGGGTTTTACCGGTTCCTGGTGGTCCAGTAAGTAAAACACCTTTAGGAAGTTTACCACCTAAACCAGTAAATTGAGCTGGATCACGAAGAAAATCTACAATTTCTTGTAATTCCGCCCGTGCCTCATCACAGCCTTGAATATCAGAAAATTTTACTTTTGTTTGATTTTGAACATTCGGATCTTCATTAGCCTCTGGAGGACCTTTTAAAATACCCGAAGTTTCACCAACATAAGCAAGCAATATAATACTAAGATAACCCATACATAAAATAAAAGCAAGGAATTTAACAAATCGGAAAACAACTGAAGCACGTGATTCATGAATAATTACATTTACCGGATTTCTAGAGTTTCCAATATTTGAAGTTAAATAATCATTTTGCACAGGAGTAGATGAAGATTGGGAAGAGGTCATATTAGAATTTAAATTCATAGAAGATTGTGAAGGTTGTGTAGATGAATTAGGATTCGATCTTAAAATTTGCAAAGCACGAGTATATAATGCATGACATTCCGAATTTGAAGCTATACCTGGACTTTCATATCTAGATACAACAATTTGTGGATAATTTGAGAACAGTAATTCTCTATAAAAATCAGCTTGTGCCTGTGGATTGCTAGATTCTCTATTTGCAATTAATTCTTTTTGTGCAATTTGTGAGTATCTGTCTTGATCATTATTAAAAGATGAATATTTTCGTACAGAACTTAATAAAGATATATTAGATGATAAGATTTTTGATCTAATATGAAAAGTAGAAAATCCAATTTGACTTATTTGTTGGTTATTGTTATTTTTTAAATTGGGTTTCGTTAAACGCGATTGCGGAGAAAAATTAGAAAAGCAGCGAATTTTATAAACATAAGAAGATTTTTTCAAATTGGAAAATTTTCTTATTAAACTAAAAATGTTATTGAGCGAATTTCTATCGCTATATTTTATCGAGAGAGTGATCATGAAGTTAATATAATATGTTTGAGGTTGCTATTATAATAACATTGATTGGTCAAGTTGGTTATTAGGTTTGTCTAACAGTTAGAGTCAGAAATTAAATAAATAATAAAATTAAACAACTGTGAAATAAAAAAAAAATATTGCAATTTAATCAATTATGAGTTATATAAAAAAAGAAAAAATGTAAAACACTAAAAAACACTAAAAAACACTAAAATACATTAAAAACATTAAAAAAAAAAAATAAAAATGTAAACCCACGTTAAAACCCAGACAACTCAATACTACAACGCAATAGTAAGCCTAATCGTATAGAACGAAAAATATTAAGTATGCATTCACCAGTTAATGCCCTATAAATTTACTCTTCTTTTTATTACTATTAATATTATTTTTTTTTATTTTATTTTTTTTATTTTATTTTATTTTATTTATCTAATTTTATTTACTTCCTTAATAATTACTCTTGGATTGATTAAACTTTAACATTGAAATTCAACAATTGCGTTGCTATGGTGGCGCGATTAAACTGGAATACGGTGGAAGTTTCCTCGATTTGCTCGTTTGGGGGGACATTTGGACGGAACAGAAGGACGCACGTGACCAGTGGCGATGTTTTACTATGTAATCAATGTATTTTTGTCTGTACTACAAGGATGGCGATTCTTTCTGGAATATAGGTTTACAATAGTACACTCTGTTTAATTGCACACAAGAACCCCACATAGGTTGCAATAGAGAGTGTGCAGTTAGAGAGTGTGTTTAATTAGTTTGTGTAGTCTGTGTAGAAAATAAATAGTCCAATAAATACAATCAAATATATTGCACTTTAACAAATTTTATATAGGAATTATCTATCAGGTATAATTGTATACTGTAAATTATTATAATTATCCATACACTCCATATATTTTGCGATCTTTTTAGCGGTCTGTTCTAAACCCAGTTTTTTGTAACAATGACTAGAAGACCGTAGCCGAAAGGCACCGTATTACCGGATATTTCTTCATAATATTCCTGCAGCCATATAATATTAACCTATCAGGAACAAGTTTGCGTCTGAACAATTTATCAAAGAAATAGCTAGATAGAAGATACCAAGTAATACGATTTCTCTTGACTGCAGTCTTTTAGACCGCTAAAAAATACTGAGGTTAAAAAAGACCGCTAATGACGCTCTTTTTTTCCAACTCTAATTATACATAATGCTATTCAGGTATCATAAATTAATTTTCCATATTTACAAATATAATACTACAATTAATTACACAATCATATATAGCAATATACGTTTATAAAAAGTTGAAACCATTTAAAAATATATTTATTACACGTACTTTTTGCTGAAATTCCATATTTCTTCGACATTAGTTATTCATTTGCCTAGTTACGTTTAATATTTTTCTTTTTTTTTTCAACATAAAACTCCATATTGTACATACTTACAGCTGTTTCACTCTTTTCTAGTACTGTACCTTAAAGTTATTCACAACTAGGGATATAAGATATCTTATTAAAATCTCAAATCCACATTGAATACCGTAAACCGTAGAAAACTTTTTAATCTCATAAGTCTTTAATAATATTTCTTTGATTCTAATATACTACAATATACTACAATATACTATACGTACTTAAACTAATAATACTAATATAATGAGTCTCTCAGGTATAGAAGAAAATGACAATCTGTATGAAATACTTTGTATCACGAAGAATGCGTCTGCCTTACAGATAAAGTCGGCATACAGAAGATTAGCACTTATTAATCACCCTGACAAAGTAGCAGAAGATAAAAAAGAGTCTGCGCATAAAAATTTCACAAAAATTGCATTTGCGTACTCTATACTGTCAGATTCCAAACGGAAGAAAATTTACGATACAACTGGTTCTATAAGTGAATTTACAAATTTAGATGAGGACAATGAAAATGGAGACGATTTTAATTGGAAAGATTTTTTTGACCAAATTTTTAAACAACCAATTACTGAAGAAATAATAGAACAGGATAAAAAGGAGTATAGAGAATCCGGGGAAGAAAAAAAGGACATTTTACACTTTTATAACTATTCAAAAGGTGATCTTGATGTCATATTCGAAAATGTTCTACATACAAATGTTCTTGATGATGAAAAAAGAATAACAAAAATAATTAATGATGCTATCACTAATAAAGAAGTTAAACCTTTTAAAAAGTTTGTCAATGAATCAGCAGAGAAGAAAAAAAATAGAAGAAGGCTGGCTAAAAGGGAAGCAAAGGAAGCTGAAGAATTGGCTAATGAATTAAAATTGGGTGAAAAAATAAAAAATAAAAAAAATAAAAATGACATTGATATTAATCTTGATATTTCTGATGAGAAAAATCTAAAATCTCTAATTAGGAAAAGGAGCGCAAATAGATATGACGAAATGATTTCAAACTTAGAACAAAAATATACGAATAAAGATTCTAAAAAACGCAACAAAAAATCAAAACATTCTGAAAATTCTGAAAATTTACCATCAGAAGAAGAATTCCAAAAACTACAAGCTAAATTACTTTCAAAATCAAAGAAGTCTTAAATGTCTGTAGGTTATTTATAAATGGAATAGAAAAAGAAATAGATGAAAAATAAAACAATAAAATAGAAAATAGAAAATAGAAAAAAATAAAAAAAAAATAAAAAAATAAAAAAATAAAATAAAAAAAACAAAACAAAATAAAAAAATAAAATAGAAAAACGAATTAGAAAAACAAAATAAAAAAATAAAAAAATAAAAAAATAAAATAAAAATAATGAACTAAATAAAAAGTACAATTCTCCCTTAGCCTACCTATCCACGCCTTCGTGAATTATAATACTCTGAATAAATGACATGAGTTATAAGAAATATACCAATTATTGAAACAAATGAAGCAAGTTTGAAAGCTGATGCATAACAAAGTCTACCCTGCAAACATATTCTGCTACCATCATCCTTTTGAATAGAATGTGAATCATATATTGATCCAAATAATGTATTAAAAAAATATGATCCAAAAACTGGCGCTGTAGTAAGCAATCCCCAATTTTGTGAAAAAAAACTCATACCAAATGCTCGACCGGTGATGCTAGGGTATGAACCAAAGCACATGCCATAACCTAAACCGGTGAAAACTGCTACAATCCATAAGTTGGAGGCATTAGAAATATAAGCACCAATAATTTGTGATAATGCAATCGATGTTCCAGAAGCTAATACAATCCAAGTACGTTGCAAGCCATGTCTTTTTTCTAATACATCAGTAAGTACTCCTGAGATAAGTCTACCAAGTGAAGAAGTGATCGAAATTAAACCAACTTGCAAAGATTGAAGTGCTTGCATATCAACTGAATGTGCATTTGGATTTTTCTTTAAAATAAGTGCTCTAATACAATAACCGCATGATAAAATAAACATTTGTCCAGAACCAATAAAAATTGCAATAGTTACAAAATGACGCCAAAATAGATGATTTTTTAATAATTTTAATCCATGAATATCAACATCATTATTAATCATACTTCTACCTCTCACTTCTTCTTCTTCTAATTCTTCTGAATCTGTATCATGTTTACCATCATATAATATGGCTGAATTAATTTTATCATCAACTGAAAGGGAATCAGAATTTTCATATTTAAACAATTTATTATTATGTGCAAAATTATTTTTATTAATATCTCCTATATGTTCTTGAGGAAAAGAGAAATTCATTTGTAATGAATCTTCTTTATTTCTAGTAGGAATTACACGTCCTGCACGTAATCCTTTATTATTATGATTACTATGTCTATTAGAATTAACAAAATTTTCAATTGGGTTTTTATTTTCATCGTTATTTTCTATCACAGATAAATTATAATCATGTTGGCACTCACTTCTACTAGGAGTTAAAGATCGCATATGAGTTTTCATATGTTCTGGAAAATAACTAGTTGCTAAACCATGTGCTTGAGCTTGAACTTGTGCATGATTTTTAAAATTACTTTTACTATTAGAAGAAATAGGACCAGAGTTTGATGATAATCTATTATGGTTGCTTGTTCTTAAATCTGTAGATTCATTAAAATCACTTGTATTATTAAATGTACTTTGAATTATTTCTGAATTACTATATAAACGTGGTCTAAAATTGTTATTAGTAAGAACACTATTTTCATCTAAAGTACTTTGTGATTCGTTTTCTAATTGAAGGGGTCTTTCATATGGAGAATTTATTTCACGAATGAAAAAACAAGAAATCAAGGAAAGAATTGGAGGAGTAACAGCAAGAAGAAATAAAAAAGATGCTGTATCACCTGGGAAAAGAATTGCAGCAATTGAAGAGAAGATAAATGCTGATAATCCAAATGTGGCCATAGGTATCGACGAAGCCGTACCGCGAGCATTTGGAAAGGAAAGTTGGGCATACTTAATAGCTACTCCAATTGCAAATGAGTTTCCAAATCCTGTTAAAAACATTGCAATGCCTTGAAGTTAGGTATGATGATATAAAATGATAACTGGGTTGTATTATAAAAGATAAAACTTTCTTACATAGAATAAAGAATGGCATGTATTCGTTGATTACAGCTGTTTTTAGGGTAATATATCCTAAAAAGACAGTAACCATGTTTATGAAAATAGGTCTAAAGGGTTAGTGAGTAATAACCGAATAGCGAGTGCCGTAAACAATAAATACCGACAGCCGACAGCTGATATCTAATTAAATTTTAAGGCACTCGGCTATATAAAAGTTGTATCTAATTCCCTACATTTGAGGAATATTATTATCTATAATATAACCAGCAATCGGGCCTGACCTATAAAGTTAATAATAATAATAAAAAAAAAAAAAAAAAAAAAACTATTTCTCTATACTCAAATACTTAATAAAAACTTACCAAGCTAGACCTACTGAACCCATTAAAGCCAAAACAGCGGCTCTTGAAGCACTTAAAGATAAAGCATTAGCAAGTTCCGTAGCGTATGCTGAGTACACATAAGTGGTACCACCCCCGAGTGCTTTAAAGTTAGTTTATGAAATTAATGTACGAATAGTTGTAAGATGTCTAAATATAGCAGCAGCCTAAATAAAAAAATTGCTCACACAGTAAAGAACATGCAATCAAACATAATATTTTTTGTGTGTTTAAAGATTTTTGTTCTAATATATTGCTAAAGTTAAAACCCTTTTTTAATAAAAAATCCATATTTAAATTGTTTTTCTTATCTTTACATATTACGTGTTTTTGTATAGTTGTATACTTTTATTATTTATAATGCCAAGTTTGCGTATTTGAAGTCCATACTATTGTTAGTTATCACACCGATTGCGATAGCAACCGTATTTTCTTGTTTACTTTAATTAAGCCGATATTGTTGTTATGGAGATGTAAATTTGCATGTACGTATGATCACAAAATGATTAATTGTATGTATTTACTAGTATTTATGGATTCTCTAATTGTATTTACAATTGCAAATGCAAATGTAATTAATTGATTTTAATGCAGTGAAACATGGAAAAAGATAAACAAAAAAACAATGTTAACATGTACACTAAGTATTAAGTAAATTAGATGCATTAATTAGTTAGATGCACTAATTAGAATTGACAACAAAGTCTACACCCTTTTTAATGTTGCCTTCAAGACCCTGGACAGCAACACTGATGAGTTTCTTTTCGTCTTCTGTGACATCTTCAAGCGGGTTGAGTACTTTAGAGACTCCATTTGGCTGTGGTGTTAGTAATAGTAATAAATGGTAATAAATAGTAAATATTAAATAGTAAATAGTAATAAATAATAATAATAGTAATAAATAATAACTCACCCCTAATTCAACTGGTAACGCAAAATAATCAATTCCAACTTTCTCCTTAATAGCAGAACCACCATTTACACCTGGAAGATAAACATAAGTATTTTCTATAATACCAGTAACACCAGAAGCAGCTTTTAAAACAGCTTCGGCGAAAATAAAACCAGCATAAGCCATAGAAAGAGTAGCAGAACCAGCACCATCCTTTGCCTTAACAACTTCATCACCACCGAATTGAATTCTGTGAATTAAAGAAGAAGAATCATCAGATTTTATTTTAATTAAAGGATTTGTTTTAGAAAGTAAAGGTACAATAGTTTCACCTGAATGACCACCAATTACAGGAATATTTAATTTGGATGGATCAGTTGTACCAGTAACTTGAGCAGTAAAAGTTTTTGCACGTACAGAATCAAGTGTTGTTACACCAAATAATTTTGATGGATTAAAAACACCAAATTTTTTAAGGACTTCAGCTGCAATTGGTACAGTTGAATTTACAGGGTTTGAAATTATAAGTATAAAAGCATTTGGAGCATATTTTGCTACGCCAATAATTAAATCTCTAACAATACCAGCATTTATTTTAAATAAATCATCTCTTGTCATTCCTGGTTTACGTGGAATACCAGCTGGAATTACAACAATATCTGCCCCTTTTAAGGCTTTTTCAAGACCGTCATCTTTAGGAAGATAGCCAGTAACTTTTGCTGGTGTAGATATATGCGAAAGATCGGCAGCTACTCCGGGTGAATTTACAACATCGTAAAGGGAAAGTTCGCTTACAAGGGGGCTCTATTTGTTAGCATATTTATACATATATATACATACATACATATATACATTTCATATAAACATAAACGCATAAAATCTATATTGCAACGCATAAACTCACTGTCTTGAGAAGTAAAGATAAAGGTTGGCCAATTCCTAATAGTTAGTATAGTTATAGGGCATATTCATATAAATATGCTTTTGCTAAGCACATTAATGCTATAGTAAAATTACTATAATACATAGTAAAAAGTAAGAACACCATATTAAATAATATAAACAGTCACTATAGATAATACTTTACTGACTTACCGCCACTAGCACCTGCAACAACAGCTTTAACCATAGTGAATTATAAATAAATATGAAATAAGAAAATAAATATGAAATCTGAAAATATGAAAATATGAAAATATACAATATAAAATATAAAATATAAAATATAAAATAAAATATAAAAATAAAGAATAATGAAAAATAAAAATGAAAAAATATTTAATGGTAAATTCAATTTATATAAAGGGACGATCTTAAGCGGGGTTCTCCACCTGTCCGTGCCCGGAATCCGATCATGTGCCGTAGCAACTGTTGGTATATGTACCATATGATATACTTTAGTATATAATAGTATATATTTTAGTATACATAGAGCATTAAGGCATTATATTTTAGCAACTATGATATTCTATACTATAGTATTATATTATTATATAATATGGTATGCAATTATATTTATAGTATAGAATTATATCTATTATACAGTATAATATAGTATTATATTTATTATATTATATATATAGTATACTGTAGTGTTATATTATTATATAGTATAGTATATTATAGTATAGAGTTATATTATTATATAGTATAGTATTTATTATATTTATTATATAGCATACTATAGTATAGAATTGTATTATAGTATAGTATAAATAGTATAATATAGTATATAGTATAGAATTTGATTATATACACTAGTCTTATATTTAGTATATAGTATAGTATTGTATTATAATATACTATACATAGTATATACTTATTGTATATTATAATATTATGTATTGTATATATTCATATGTATTATATTATAGTATAGATTATAGTATGTATTTATTGTAAACTATTATACTGCTGTATATAGTAAACATTCATATATTTCTATTGCATATAAGTTTATTTTAATTACCATTATTCAATCAATTTATTCATTGTAATTATGTATAAGATTTATTCTTTTATGAAATTCATTTTATTATTCCATCATTTTCTTGATACTATTAATTACAGTAGAATTTATTAATTTATAATTTTCAATAACATGAACAGTGTTTATTTTATTATATAGTAATATACATTTTTAATAAAATATTGATATACTTTTTACTACACTACACACTATACAAACTATACAAAAAATAACACTATATAAAGAATACAATAAAATATAATAATATATAATAAGATATAATAAGATATAATAAAATACAATAAAATATAATAAAATACAATAAAATATAATAAAATACAATAAAATATAATAAGATATAATAAGGTATAATAAAATACAATAAATATATAAATACACTACCTGCGAAGTATAAGTGCATAATAAGTTATGTATTTTATTAAATAAGGTATTGAATTTCTGCATAGTAAAGAACCATTT
>JAJMCZ010000199.1:0-30568 GCA_030573245.1 Ascobotryozyma americana | reverse complement strand
AAAAAAAAAAAAAAAAAATCAAATAATCAATTAATTAAAAAGTAATAATCTCTAATATCGAACCTCAGTTCCCGTTGCTAGGGATATTATTTAGAATAGCAACCAACAATCATTATGTAATATCCAGCCAGTATTACATAATCAGGTATTACCTAGTATTATCTGGTATTTAGACGTTGCTATATAAAATGATATTACATAATCATCACATGACGTGCACGCAATGGTAGCCACGTATTGCCAATACGCGTTGTTTTTTTAAATGCACAGCATTAATTTGTGAAATTGCACCAGAATGAGGAATATAGCGAATAACCTTGGTGTTACAGTTATTATATAAGAGGGATTCTTTTGTTTGTTGTTTTTGTTGTTGTTTTTATTGTTGTTTTTATTGTTTTGTTTTTATCGTTTTATTGCTGTTTTGGTTATAGTTTATATTTTATTTTTCTATTTTCTATTTCCTATTCCAGTTTAGCTTAGTTAACTTCAAAAAGACAAATGTCGGTTGTTGTGGAAACCATTGTTAGGCCCAAAACAGTCGTTAATAAGCAAAATAATCAATCAGATAATTTGCTTCAATCTTCCCCATATAAGGAAGAAGGGCATTTGCTAAAATTGAATAATCTGAAATATGAAGATTTCCAGTTAGCAATAGCGTTAAACAAACATTTTAAACCTGTTTTAGACAATTACCAAACCGGAGACTATGAAAATTCATTTCCGTTTCAGAAAATAGTTGATTCGCTTCCAAAGGATTTTAAAGAATCTTCATTTTATGTAGTTGCGTTCAGATCAAGATTGTTTCCACATATAAGAATATCAAAAAAACATATCGATATTTTAATGAGTTTAGATAAAATTTCACATCAAGAAGCAAATGACACAAATGGACTGTTGAAATATTGGTTTCAGTCGCCTGATAAAGATGGTAATAATCTAGCAACTTGTATATGGAGATCAATAGTGGATGCTAAAATTGCTGGTAGAGGTAAGCAACATAGAATAGCTGCCCAAACAGTAAATAGTTGGTATGAAAATTGGTATATAGAAAGATTTATGCTAATTATCACTGATTCTGCTCAATCTTGGTCTTTGCAAAGGTTACCTTCAATCCATACTTGATTGCGATATCGATTTCGGTGCTGACTTTTGTCTTTTTAATACCATATTACTTACTATAAGTAGAGACAGGTATGATAGGTATGATGGATTCGCATTCTTTCTCAACCACTAGATTTCTGGGTAATTGTTCTGTTCCTGGTTGCATGTGTGCAAACAAAGCAAATGCTGTTGAGCAAAGGGACGAGTAATAGATGAAATAAAATGAAAATAGAATTAAAAAATAAGCAATAAATAGATGAAAATAATTAAATAATTAATGAAATGAATGAAAAATACAAAAAAAAAAAAAGAAACAAGAAAAAGAAATAAACAAATTAATGAACCAATAAAAAAATTAAAAAAAGAAATAAAAATCAAATAATTAAATAATTAAATAATTAATAATTAATAAATAAATAAACAAATAAACAATAAACAAATAAACAATAAACAAATAAACGATAAACAAATAAATAAATAATTAATAAATAAATAAACAAATAAACAAATAAATAAATAATTAAATAATTAAAAAAAAAGAAACAAAAAAAAAACAATTAAATAATCAATCAAATAATCTATAATCATATAACCAAATTATTCTCATACTCATCAACAATGCCAAAAAGCTTCTGCACAATCGTTGTCATCTTCAATATACCCACATTAATCATCATTGTAACAAGTAAATATTCGTAAAATAATATAAAATCTTCCTCTTTCGACCCATCAACTTGCATTTTATTTCTAAATTTATTCATCTTTGTTAAAAATCGATTTTGCGAATTCATAACTGAAGGCAAAGTTTCAGGTAATGCCACTCCTAATCTCATAGCAGCAGCAAGCACATAAAAATATAAAAATAATCTAGATGTAAGCTCCTTTCTTTCAGCCTTGGTATATTCTAATATTTCCTTTTCAATTTGCGAAGCAACTGGATCTTTAGCTATCATAATACTCATTATATTATAAGAATCCACTATTCCAGTACTTGCTTGCAATAATGCTTTATAATCACTAACTGGGAATTTACCACGCATTCTAAACTCCTTAGGAGCTTGTGCCAAATATTGATTCAATTGATCAATAACATCCATAAGTTCTGTCCCATCACCACTTACAGCCACATATTTATTACTAAAGCTTCGATTTGCAGTTGATGCTCTTGAAAATCCACCAGGAATTGTAAAATTACTATTTCCTGATTCAAAATTAAATACATCATTTACTTGTAAACTATTTAATGGATCTGCTTTCCAAATCAAACCCATTCGTAACCACAATTTACTTAGTCCTGAACGTAAATTAGATCTTGCACTGATTGGCATAACACAAGTTGTGAAAAAAACACCCCATAACACACCAGCAACTACAGCGAAAAACCTATGCAATCCAATTTCTGTAACAATAGGCGTAACCCCACCTTCATCAGAGTCATCATCATCATCATCATCCTGAGATAATGAATAAGTATATAATAATGTTAAATTAAAAGTTAACAAAATAAATCTACCAAAGGCTGGTTTTGTACTCCATGATAAAATAATATAAAAGCATGGAATACTTATTAAAAGTCCAATTAATGGTAAAACAATATTATTTCCTGGGAATAAAATCCAAGCTAATATTGCTGTTAAAGCTCCAATAAGTGTACCTAAAAATCTAGGATATGCACTCATAGCTGTACCACCAATTGATATGTTCATTACGATTGTATAAGTAACTAAAGCCCATTCACCTCTCCAGTTCATAAAAACTGTTCTAAAATCTTTTATAAAAGCGGGCATTGCTAATAAAATAGCACCAATACCTGCTTTTATACCAAATATAACATTTTTATTTTTCAATTTAATTAATACTCTCCAAATTTTATATGACACAGTATTTTTTTGTTCTCTTGAAGGTTTATTTTGGGAGGGAGAACCTGTATCAACTTCACTATCATTCTCTTCTAAAATATTAAACCCACCATCTTCACTAGTAATATGTCTGTTATTTTGGGTGATGGATTGAGTTTGAAAATTAGAATCAGCTAAAGGATTTAATGGAGCCATAAGACCCAATCCCCAAGTCTTTTTCCACCATGAAATGGAAAATAATTGCTTAAAAAGCTTTTCTTTATTTGTAATTCCAAAACTTGCTTCATTAGAATCAGTTTCAAAAATACTGTTTGTTTCTACAACAGATCCATGTTCATAATAAGTTTGTAAAGCATCAAGAACATTTAAAAGTTCATTTCCAACATTTTCTAAACCATAAGCAAAAGCGCCTGAACTAGCAGCAATTTCTTCTTGATCGGCAGTATATCTTTTAAATTGTTCCATTTTGAAGAAATCTGAATTATATAAATCATTAAGTGCTTGTACACGTGAATTAGAGTATTGATTTAATGCAGTTTTCAAACTAGTGCTATACCTAGAAGGATCTGCAAATTCAGCATCAAGTGGTACATCAAAAAATGATTCATCAAGAATTCTAATAATGATTTGAGATAAAGAACGCATTGGGGGACCTAAATGATAAAGAAAGGATCTAAAAATATTTTTTTGAATATTAAGTTGTAGGATGTTTGTCCTATTAGTATTGGCACTGTTAACACCATCTGCAAGATTACCTAAAGAAGAGTGTCTTCCGAATGTTCTCATTGGAGAATAAGAAGGAGGTTCAAAGGCTGAGTTTATTGAACTACGAGAGATAAATGATTCCTTTCTTTTAATTTTTATTGGAGTGGAGGAAGAATTGGAAGGGAAAGTAGGGTCATATTCTAGAGTTGTGGATACAATTGGGAAGGAAGATAGTTTTTGATTTGAATTAGGAGTATTATCCGTATTTTGATCAAAATTTAGATTAGTAGGGGTGGTTAAAATGGGATTGGGATTGGTATTGGCACTGGCATTGTTAGGATCGTTATTTATAATTGGGACAGTTTCTGAAGTTGGATAAACATATTGGGATTTATTAGAATTTAATATGATACGCTGTATTGCAACCCCACTTCTTAGAGCATTTATAGCTTGTGATAAATTTTTTATTGAGGATAATAAGTTTTTAACATTATTATATTCTTGAGTTTTACCAGATATTAAATATTCGTATCTAACTTCACGTAAAGAAGTTTTTAAACCAGTTATTGAAACCCTAAGATCATCATCGATATCAGACTGATTGGGAGTGGAAAGGGTTGCACCTGAAAGAAATTCATTTGTTGAGTTATCTAGTATACTTGACATTTTAGACATTGTAGTTTTCAATTGTTTTTTGAAAACATTTTGTGCTTTTACTGGCCAAAGAATACAACAAACCAAGGCAGAGATAAGGATTCCGCATAGAAAGATTGCTAAATTTTGTATTAATATTCTTATTGAGGCATGTCCTTCTTGTATACTACCATCTTTAACTAATACAGTAACGATTGAAATTGAAGCTAAAGTAGATGCAGTATTAAAAGTAGGGAGACCAACGGATAGTTTCAGATAAGCAATAAAACCTATTGATAAGCCTAAAATGGAAAGAACTAAAATTTGACCAAGAACCCAAAGATTTAAATTTGTGCAAATGATTGAAATTAACATGCAAATTATGTTTACTATTAAGCTGAAAACAACACCTGAACTTGCAAAACCCGTTGCTTCAATCATTGAACCAATTGAACGAGCTGGATGAAAATAAACTGCAACGGTTGCTGTCAAGTGTTTTACATTACTTTTGCCTAACAAATTTGAAATTGGAGAAAGATAGACAGTTAAACTTGCCAATAAATAAGCCAATGAACATTTAACGGTGGGTTTAAAATAAGGTGAATTGAGAATGTTTTTAAGAAAAAAATCGTAAGAAAGATAAGTACTGCAAAAATTAACCGGTGAAAACGAGCTATTAAAGTACGAAGTCTCTCTATAACTTCTATCGATTTCTTCTTCATCTATTGGGTTCCTAATAGAAGTCCCGTGCATAGTGAAGCTCTGGTAGACCTCTGTTGGATTTGTTTCCTCGTTTAAATTGATTCCGTGTGGACTCAAATCCTCCAGCGGAGATTTCGTCCTATCGGGAAGCTGATTGTCCGCCATCAAGTCATGGCTGTTGTTGCTGTTAGTATTGTTAGTATTTTTATTTCTTTTATTGTGAAAGCTTTCCTCGAGATTAATACGCGGTGGGACTGGTTTTCCCATTGACTGTGGGTGGAGTGGGAATGAATAATAATTCAAAAAACACGGAAAAAACGCTAAGATACGGTAAAACACTGTTGGTGACCAACTTTAGTGTGGAAATATAAAATTTGTATGAGTATTAAACCAAATTTGTTCAATTTTCAACTTCAATTTCAGTTTTGTATGTGAATTAATTTTTCAGCCCTTGATGTTCTTCATCGAGAGTTGCCATGGAGACAACAATATACTATATAATACTATACGATAGTATAGTATTATATATTAGATAATATAGCATAGAATAGTAAGTATTATATAGCATAGAATAATAGTAAGTATTATATAGTAGATTATATAGTAGATTATATTCTATACTATACAATAGTATAGTATATAATAATATAGTATATTATATAGCATAGTAATATGCATTATTATTATAGTATTATATAGTATATATTAAATTATATTATATAGTATAGTATATAGGATTGTTATATTCTTATATATTATTATATACTATTATGTATTATTTATTATATACAGTAGAATATATTATATTTTATATATTTTATATTTTTTATATAATTTATATATTTTATATATTTTATATTATTATATAGTATTTAGTATTATTATATTATTATTTTGTAGTATTATATAGTAGATTATTATTATATTATTATTTTGTAGTATTATATAGTAGATTATTATTATATTATTATTTTGTAGTATTATATAGTAGATTATTATTATATTATTATTATATATTATATTACTTATTATATTTTATAGTATTTTATATTATTTATTATAGCCTATTATTATTATTATTATATAGTATATAGTATATATTATATTTTATAGTAGATTATATGTAGAGTATTATATATATAGTATATAATACTATTCTACTATATGATTTACTATACAATTCCATTCTATATAATACTATACTTAGAATAGTATAGTATTATATAGTGTAGTGTAGTGTAGTGTAGTGAAGCATATGATATTAGCATATAATATTAGCATATAATGTAGTATATATATATATATATATATATGTATTTAGCATAGAGTAATGACATACAAGATAACATTTAACATACAAGATGACATTTAATAATAAAACAAAAACAGTATACAAACAGCGATAGAAGAATATAAAAAATAGTAAATTATAGTAAATAATGGTATTTTATAGTTTTTTATAGCATATAATTTAGTATACAACTCATATAGCAAGCATTATCATTATTTGTTTTTCCATAACAGAGTATCCAATCCATTCCAATAGTCGGAATCGTTGTAGATGTACTGAGAGTTAGAATAGAGAAAAGTATTTATAAATTATGAATATGATTTATAATAAGTAATATAAATGAATAATATAATTTATAATAAGTATAAAAATAAATAATAAACACAAATTATAATATAAAATAATTTATAAATATAAATATAAAAATAAAATAAACACAAATTATAATATAAATATAATTTATAAATATAAACTATAACATAAACAATATAAACATAACGACTCACATCCATGCTTCGACGTAAACTGTCCTGAAGAGAAACAGAATCCTTTGTGAAAAGATACATACACACTGCCCATGATAAACTAGCAAACAACGGATATGTGTATACACCTATTTTTCCATTGAGAGTTGGCACATATTTCTCGCGTACAGCGTGTTTGAAAAAACCAAGAAAAGCGCGAGAAAATATATAAAGAACGATCTAGAGATTAGTATGATGGAATATATATATATATATATATATATATATAATACACACCTGCTGATGAATGGTGGATTGGTTACCCCTTCCGTATACAAAATAGCCCGCAACTAAACCAGCAAAAAACGCATGGTTGTCTTTTTTTAATTTATCCTTTTCAGCTTGTTGGAGTAAAAACAATACTGTTTTATAAATAATTACAAATTTTGCTAATCCAGATGAATGTGCTTTTGTAGCTTCATATACTCCCCATAATCTTTCTTTGATGCTGCAGAGGATGTTAATACTGAGCAAGTTAATAATACCAAAATACTAACCTTCCTCTTCGAAACATTGCAGCCATGACTACCGAGTGTGCAAGTCTAACCTGGAAACCATAAATGAAGCCTGAAGTTAGTATGTGTACGTATATGTATGTGCATGTACGTATATGTATGTATATGTATGTATATGTATGTGCATGCATGTATATGCACATATTTAGTATGTAAATGTTAATATACACACCATTTCTCGCTCCTTTTACTATTGCCAACCCGTCATGATTTTTAGGATCGTTAATAAAGTTTTCTATAGATTTATATATTGAGCTCATTGTGGTGGAGGATATAAGATGGAAATGAAATGATATAAAGATTACAGTAGAAGGGTATTACGATTACTGTGATTTATATACTACGATATACTACGATATAAAATGCGCTATAAAAATACGCTATAATACTACAAAAATACGCTAAAATAATATACTATATAATAATAGGCTATAATAATAAATACTATTTAATAAATACTATATAATAAACACTATATAATAAATACTATATAATAAACACTATATAATATATTAATATAATGCTATTCAATAATAATAATATATAATCTGGGGTATCTACCGAGGATGTGACCTAAATACAATCCGGGTAAATTACTTCATATATTTGTATTATATCGTATTATATCGTATTACAAGAGATATACGTATTACACAGTAATCATCATTTATGTTTAATTTACTCTCATCGATTATCTAATCTTAAAAAGACCATAGAAAAAACATAGAAAAAGCATAGAAAAAGCATAGAAAAAGCATAGAAAAAACACATAGAAAAAACACATAGAAAGATAATAGAAAAACATAGAAAGGGTAATAGAACAAGAACAAACGCTGAACAATGAATGCAAAAGATCAAATAGAAGATTCTTTCCAATCACATAGTTCGAAGGAATCTAATTTGGAGTCCAAGTCAGCCGGTGAGTATGATTGTAGATCATTGTAGATATTTGTAGATATTTGTAGATATTTGTAGATATTTGTAGATATTTTGTGGATATTTTGTCAATTGTGTCTACTTTATATTGATATCATTGTTTTATACTTTATTTTTAATTATTATTTATCTATTTGTATATTTTTATTATATGTTTTTATTATCAATATTATCTGTTGTACATGTGGTTTTTTATTTTCTTTTCAATTATATTTTTTATCATTTATTTATTATTTATTTTTTATATTGTTTAAAAAAAAGATGACATTTCAAAAGAAATACCATCCATTTTTTGTGTTTTTTGTGTTTTTTGTGTTTACTGTGCTCACTTTTGCTACTTTGATATGCGATATTTGAAGTTTTTGTGTATTTATTTAATTAATTATTTTATTTAGTTATTCAATTATTTATGTAAATATTTTATTTTATTTAATTAATTGATTCTTTTATGTTATTTTATTTTATTTTATTTTTCTTTTATTTTTTATTTAATTGATTATTTTATTTTATTTAATTTTGATTTTCTTTTATTTTTATTTACTTATTTTATTTTTTTATTTTATTTTATTTTATTATTTATTTTCATTTTATTTTTTTTTTTATTAATTAATTAATTAATTAATTATTTTTTACTTTTATTTTTATTTTTATTTTTTATTTTTTATTTTTTATTTTTATTTTTATTTTTATTTTTATTTTATTATTACTATAATTTATATTTTAAATATATATATATTTTTTTTTATTTTATTTTATTTTATTATTATTATTATTATTTTTGTTTTTGTTTTTAATTTTATTTATTTAATTATTTTTTTTATTTAATTTAATTTTTATTATTTTTATTATTTTTATTATTTTATTTTATTTAATTTTTATTTTTATTTTTATTTTATTTTTATTTTTTATTTTTATTTTTTATTTTTATTTTTATATTTTATTTATTTTCATTTTCATTTTATTTTTATTTTTATTTTTATTTTTCTTTATTTATTTAATTAATTGATTATTTTATTTAATTTATTTTTATTTTTATTTTATTAATTATTAATTATTTAAATATTTTTTTTTTATTTTATTTAAATATTTAATTAATCAACCAATTAATTATTTTATTTGTATTTATTTATTTAATTAATTATTTCATTCTATTTTTATTTAATTTTTATTCAAACATTTTATTTAAATATTATCCATTTAATTAATTTAGCCTACTAACGACAGAATTCGTGGACTCTTCGCTGGTGACGGCTGCACAAAACGGTGATCTCGAGTACATCAGAAAAGAATTCTCGAAAAATAAGGAATGCGTGCTACGGAAATCCGAAGATGGAGTCACTCTTTTGCACTGGGCTGCTATAAATAACCGACTGGAAATATGTAACTTTCTTATTAATAACGGACTAGAAATCGACTCAGCCGGCGGAGAATTAGACGCAACTCCTTTACATTGGGTGTCAAGAAATGGCTTGTTACAAACTGCTTCCTTTTTAATAAATCTAGGTGCTGATCCATGCAAAAAGGATAAACAGGGATTTAACTCGTTGCTATTAGCAACTCACTCTTCTAATGTGCTTTTGGTTTTATTTTTTATTCATTGTAACGTTCCAATAGATTCCACTGACCCTTCCAATAGAACTAGTCTACATTGGGCTGCCTATCAAGGAGATCATTTAACTGTAGAGTTACTACTAAAATATCACTCGAATATCTATCTGGTTGATAATTCTGGCTTCACTCCTCTACATTGGGCTGCTGTCCGTGGTAGTTTTTCTTGTATAAAAAAATTAATTCAAAATGGTTCAAATATTTTACAAAAGACAAATGATGGCAAATCTGCTATAGATATCGCAAATGAACTTAAATCAAGTAATGTATTTAATAAAGCTTTAATTGAATCAGGTTATTCTCTAAATGGCCAGTTAAAGCAACATTTTTTATCAACTTTTAATAATAATATTATTATCTTTTTTTACCCGTTTATTATTGTACCAATTATACTATATTTACATAGTAGTTTGCCCTTTTTAATAGGACCCTTTTTGGCTATAATTTCTTTACTCTTATCTGTTAAAATCTTTTATAAATTCATTTTACCTCTCTCTTATGATACTCAAAATGTTATTAAAACTCCTTTACTCGCTGGTATATTTTGTGGAACTTGCTTTTGGGTTTTATTAGATTGGTTGTTTTTCATCTTACCGAATCTTTTCTATAAAAAATTCGCTATATCCCATTTCCTTTTCATCTTCTTGTTCTCAATAGCTTTATTTTACTTCTTTGCTGCAATGAAATTAGATCCTGGTTATATTCCAAAAGTTCCAAATATGCATGATCAAAAAATTATAATAAATCAAATGATTGAAGCACAAGAATTTAATTTAGATAATTATTGTATAGTTTGTTTAATTAGGAAACCAATCCGTGCTGAGCATTGCTATTTTTGTTCTCGTTGTGTTGCAAAGCAAGATCATCATTGTCCTTGGATATTTAATTGTGTTGGTATACGTAATCATAAACCTTTTTTAATCTTTGTTATAGTATTATTCATAGGTATAATATTATTTATTTATCTCTCAATTTCTTACATTATCTCTCAAAAATTACCTTTATCAGAGGCTCATTGTCATATTTATCCCGATTCAATATGTACAGCTGTCTCTGCTTCTCCCTTTTCAACTTGGCTTCTTATATTTGTAATTGGTCAACAAATTTGGATTACTTTCTTAGTTTTTGTTCAACTAGTTCAAATTTTTAGAGGTATCACTACTGCAGAAGCTTTGAAATCTCATAGAGAAGCAGAATCTTCAAATCATCATAGAAACCATAATAACAATAACTCATCCAATTCGAATTCAAACACACAAGGTATTCCTTCAGACCCAGATCCTGAAATCCCATCCACATCACAAGCTTTATTATCAAATCATTTATCCTCTGCACAAAATAATGATTCTATTCCTTCTAATAATAATTATCAACATGATCATCATCATCATCACCATCATCATCATAATCATTCCATAAAATGGAGGAGGTGTCTAAAACTACTTGGAATATATCAATTTGTGGAAACTGCTCGTGATGTTTCTGAAATCACCACAAATGGTAAAAATAGAAATGCAAGAGGGTATAATCCATATGACTTTGGCTTTCGAAGAAATTGTACAGATTTTTGGAAACCAGCAGGTAATGGCCCATTATATACTTTACTTTGTCTTGGGTCCTCTCCTGATGGTCATGCATATGCAAATGGAGAAAGTATTGATTATTACCATATATGGAAATTCTCACGATTTCATAATGTTTCAAATACTCAATTTGGTTCATCTAGTTTACAAGCGCGTAGTCAGTATGAACTTAGCAGTCAAGATGGTGCTGCATATCATGTCTAGAATTGTATAAACCTTGTTTGTTTTTTTTCTTTCTTTATTAATGTTTATTTTATTTATTATTTTTCCAATCCATATCCTAATCATGGCGATGATTCAAATTCGTAAATATGATTTACTATTTTTCAATTTTACAAACATGTAAATTATTACATGTTATGTGGCTCTTTAAAGAAAATATAAATCTTTAATTTGCTTTTAATTTATTTTTAGGTTAAATGTTATTTATTATTTCTGCAATGGGTTGGTTGTCAATAGAAGTTTTTTTTAATAATATCTAAAATATAAGCACAACTAGTTTGCTTTCAAAAAATTAAAAAAATAAATAAATAAATAAATAAAATAAAAATATCACCTTACAAATACAGATTTATAAAAATACAGATAAAATAAACCTACATAAACCAAAATATGCAAAGGGAAAAATAATAGGGAATGAAAATGCTCAAATAAGAAAAAAAAGAAACAGATATCAAGATATTAACTTAGAGTAAAATTTATTATTCGCCTCCTAAAGTTTTCCTTAAATCGTTTTCAAGAAGATCCATCACTAAATCCTCTTCACGATCATGTTTAACTTGTCTTTTAAGGAAATCATTAGCATCAATAGAATCTTCGTCAGGAGGGGATAAATCATCGTATAACCGACGTTTAGATAACCTTTTAACTTCAGAAAGAAACTTTTTCGTGACTTTAAAAAAAATAATTATATCTAAATCCAGTTGAGGTGGAAGCTTATGATAAAAAATGTTTGGGAAAAAAACTGCAGTACCATTCTTTACTTCTTTTTTAAGTTCTTTCCTTCGTACATAAGGATAAGGAAGATGGTATAAGTATAAATGTCGAATACATCTACAACATAAACGACTTTTAATATTATCATCAGTTCCCTTCACAAAAGATTGGGCAAACTTTAATTCGCAGATTGGGTTCATACAAATAGTTATTATTTCATTATTTTTTATTTCTGTTCCAATATAAGAAAATTTACTTACTGCAATACCTGCAAGTTTACCACTTAAGCGGGCAGCCCTGATAGGTAAATACCTTCTATTAGGTAGTTGTTTCTTCTTAGTATTATTTACTGATGGATAACATTCTTCTGAAGATTCATTAGTGGAAGCTAGATCTTCATTTAAAGTTCTAGGATCTCCAGTAATAGAAGTAACTGAACCTTCTATATTATGCAAAGGTGCTCCATTTGAAACAGCCAATTCTTGTTCTTGTGTATTACTTTCTAGAATGCATTTTGCCTCTGTGTCATTGTTATCTGAAAGTAATAATAAATTTTGGTCATCATAATTAATTTTATCCGCCATTTTATTTGAAATTGATTTGTCCATTGAAACAATGCCAATCACATCAGAATCTTCAATAAACTCATCTACTTTTCTGCTTGCTACGTCATCTATATAATCATTTTCATTTTGGTTCATTATTATTGAACTAGTTTGGTCATTATTACTATTTTCAATTGTACTGATAAGCCTTTCATTCTTTTCATGAATTGCTTCGCTGTCAAACTGTTGTTGTTTATCAGCAAGATCAATAAAACTTTCGTCTTTATTTCCAATCACATCTTCATCAATTTCATAAACGCTACTAGAATTCGTATCAAATGAATAGAAATTCTTTTTTTTGCTCTTAACTGATTTGTCGCTTTTTTGAGAAAATAATTCTTGCTTAGCAGTTACATTTGTAAAAAAATCTTCATTTGAAAATTCTTCGTCTGAATTATATTGAGCAAATGCTCTCCATGTTTGAATCAAAGATTTATGAAATTCATTTAGAGTAGAATACCCTTTTGAAATCTTGGTGTGAGGAGAGATTTCGAGTGAATATTTAGGATTGTTATATTTTTCACTCTCGGGTTCAGAATCAGAAGAATCATCTGAAATTACTATCAACTCATTTGATGAGATAGCCCTATTAGAACTATTTTGTTTGGGTAAATAGCTTTCCAAATAGTTATTATTATTACTATTATTATTATTATAAGGGGTATCATTATATTTATTGTTTTCGGATGCACTTAAAAAACATATATTATTTTTGCTTTCATTCTTAATCTCTTTTTTATCCTGAATTTCATTTTTAATTTCATGTTTTGTTTCATTTTCTATTTCATAATTTATTTCATTTTTTATTTCATGCGTTATTTTATGCTTTATTTCATGCTTTATTTCATTTTTCTCGATTTTTACATTTATAGTTAAATTATTCTCTATAGATTCATTTTGGTCATCATTTGTAGTTGTTTGTTGAAATGAAAATAAATTTTTGGACTCATGCGGTATATCTTTTAGTAAAGAATTATTCTCATATAAAGAGGAGTGATGATGAATTTTTTTATCTAATAATATTGAATGATCAGACTTGTTTTCAATATGTTTTTTTTTTAAATTTAAATCTGTATCAGAAGATTGAGATTGAATTTCTTCATCATTTAAAGAATCAATACTTCTTTTTTTATTATTCGTATATGATATTGAACTCAATGAAGGTACTAAACCATTATTACGAAAAGAATAAAAAGAGCGCTTTTCGGAGGCATAACCATTCCTTTTTAAAACTTCACAAGATTTACAAAGACATTCACAATTTAGAGTTCCGAAATAATTATCAGAATAATAAACAGTTATTTCTTCTCCTCTAGCAATATCGCGCTCTGCGTAAGCACTTAATTCTAAAACGTTTTTCCTTTCTTTATTTTTTACAGAGATTCCATTAATGGAAGAATTAGAATTAGAACTAAATATTAAACTTGATTTTTGTTGCACAAATCTACAATTTGCCTTACAGTCATGATTTATAAATCTTAAAGGTCCAAGCATTAAGCAGTCAGTATCTTGGCCAGAACTTGTTTTTATTGAAAATACAGAAAAATCTTTTTCATCTGAGGAACAAAATCTTTCAACTTCTCTAGGTGTTATAATAGGAGCTAGTCTTCCTTGAAGGAATTTTAATTGTTCGCCAGCTTTTATATCTCTTCTAGCAACAACACAAGATTCTATCCTACCAGATCTATTTTTATATCTACCAGTTGAACATATTTCAAAAGGTGCATCAGGGTAATAAATTTGTAAATATCTTCTACAATGACATTCAAATTCAGCTTGTAATAATAAGCCACGAGCCGAATTTCTTGGATTGAATCTAGCAATAAAATCAGCTATAGGTTTGAAATTTAAAAAATTTTCCATAGCTTCATCTAAATGAAGATTTCCTCTAATAATTTCTTTTCTAATTAATTTTGAAATTGCTCTTGATGATAATCCATTTGCTCTTTTAGGATTAAAGGATGCTTTTCTAACAGTTATCCAATAATAAACTCTTTCTATTAATACATCAGTAAGAAAATCATCAAACCAGGATAATTGTGTACACGTAAGTTGTTTAAGAAGTTTTAAATGTGAACGCTCTTTATCGGTAATTTTAGAACCATCATTTTGCAATTCTGAATCTCCCATTTCCTAAAATGTATTTTTAGAGATTTAAACTCCTTTTAAGTTAGAAATTATTACAACATGTGAGAGTAGACAATGTGGGTGGTAATGCTGTTGAAGAAGGAAATGATAAAATAAAATAAATAAAATAAATAAAATAAATAAAATAAATAAAATAAATAAAATAAATAAAATAAATAAAATAAATAAAATAAATAAAATAAAAATAATAAAATAAATAAAATAAAAATAATAAAATAAAATAATAAAATAAAATAATAAAATAAAATAATAAAATAAAATAATAAAATAAAAATAAATAAAATTAAACAATAAAACCAAGTTTATATTTAAAACAAATAACCTGGGACAAGATTTTTGCAACAATATGGGAGTTTAGAGTGTAAAAACAGGTAATTAACCAACAAAATATATAGTAAAAATGATAAAAAATAATAAAAAATACTACCAACTATAATCTACAACAATCTACGATAATCTACTGATAATCTACACATACTTATTTGAACTTTCTCTAAAATGTATCCATTTACTATTGAAATCGGAATAGATAATAAATATTCCAATTTCTTCTACTTATAAATTTAATTTTAGAATGGTAAACAATTAAAATGTAAGTGCGTTGGCGTTGTATAGGAAATATTTAAACAGATAAAGTTAAAAATAATTTATTACTAAGTATATGAAACCATTTATGTAAAACATGTGGATTTACACTATTATAATTATTCTACTACTAAAATTCACAATACCGCATTAACTACTACTGCTATCTTCTTCAATATCTGCACTCATTTGCTATTTCATTATTACCCGTCTGTTTTATCTTTACAGTAACATTTTTAGTCTTTAATTGTTTCTAACTTACTGTGTTGGATACTTCTTTTTTTTTTTTTTTTTTTCTTTCTCTTCCTTAACAACCAGATTTTCATATAAACAGACAACAAATTCCACCAACTCTATTAGAAAGTGGTTGATAATCTAACTTAACTTACTATAAAACATGTCTTATTTCTTGTTAATTTCCTCTAATACCATTCATACATGTATTAATAACATCTAGAATTTTAAGTTATTACTTTATATCGACTTGATAATACCATGGATAATGTTATATAGATCAACGCTCCCAGTAAAAAATTTTGCTAAAGGTAGTTCACTCGGGTAGACTGACAGACAATCCTCTGATAGATCTATATTGTTTAGGCATAGTACTATACTACAATGTTTTACTACATATTATTATATACTATCTTGTTTCAAAAGCAAGTATTAAGTTTACAAAATGAAAAAAAAAACAGATTAAAAAAAAATCGCTTAATAAATAATTAAATTTACTCTAAATTTGATTCTTATATATAATGTACCCACAAAAGCTGGTCAATTGTAATGTTTTTTTTTTTTTTTTTTTTTTTTTTTGACGCCATTTTACAGTAAAATTGTTATAAATTTTTATTTTGCTTTATTTTGTTTTATAAAACATATTTTTAACACTTTTTACGCTTAAAAATAAAAACAAGTAAGTTTAAATCATAATGTACCTCAAAAGATGGCCAATTAAAGTAAAAAATACACTTGTTTTGTAATTACTATGAACAAATTACTTATTGTTAAACTACGTACCCTTCCTTGTACACAATAAATTTGTTCGTAACGAGGATGCGCACTCTACGGAGATTAATTGCCATGAAACCTGGAAATAGTTAATTATAGTGTCAATAATATCCTATACACAAACCCTAAACTGTATTGGCTTTAACATCACTTTTTAGTATCTCACATAGCTTCAGTCAAAATTCACCTTGATATATTGATCATCCTGGCTATTAAATAGGTCGTTTTGGCTAGTCAGGCTATCATATGTGGTTTACTGTCTATACCGGTTATATGGTTCATTTAGACTATTAGATTTATAATTTTTATGAGTAAAACCAGATGATATACAATTTGAATAGATGATTAGAACTAAAAGTTATAATTATACTGGTTTACCTATTCAAGTGGGAATAGTCAGTTGATCTATTATTCACCATCATTTATGGTTGGATTTTTTATATTTATTGAATTACAAGTTTTATTATTTTGAAAGTTTATAAAATTTTTTTATTCATATCTATCTATATTCAGGTTGGTATTATTCACTCAACTCGTTGAAAAAACACAAAAAATAATTGGTTTCAAGAAAATAATAATAATAATAATAATGATAATAATAATATAATACAGTCCAAATTATATATGAATAAATAAAGCATCCAATATTGTGCTTATTGTTTGAAAAAAAAACTGGGGATAATCTAATAATTTGGCGGAAAATACCATGCAAAGTTGTATTTAATTTAAGTTCCAAAGAGCCTTTAAAAATTATTAGGGTAATTTGTTTAGATTTTTTTTTTTTTTTTTTTTTTTTTTAATTCTTGCATATAGAAAGAATTACCATTATGATTTCTTATAATTTAATAGTAGTTGACATTTTTTAAAGCTCGAGTGTGAGATTGTGCTTTTAGAGTAAGGTTTGCTCTATTAACATAATCATTTATTGTCAATTTATTTTTAAATAAAGGTGCATTTCTAATTGAATAACTGTTATTCAAAGAATTGATATTAGGGCTGTAATTATTATTGATATAGCTTTGTGTAACCATATTATTATTTGCCAAACTTCGCAAGTAATGCTGATTATTACTAAACTGTTGATTCATTACCATATTTGCTCGACGGACTTCAGGGAAAACACCCATATAGAAATTGTATCCAATACCAGTATTGGGATATATATTCGACAAACGAGCAGGGGGGCAAGCTCCTTTTCCTACAAAAACTTGATTATTGAAGTTTGGCAACAAATAGTTTCGACTATCAAAAGCAACTGCACAAGGGTTGTATAAATCAGCACGATTAATGCAGTCAATTGGATTAGCACTGTTGTTATAATTATATTTATTTTGAGTTTCATTTCTGTCTGGAACATTAACATAATTTATATTTTTATTTAAAGAGACAGCTTGTTGATCATGTTGATTGACAGCGTTGTAATCGTGACTGTTTTTTCGAACGTGTCTGGTATCATTATTGATTGTAAGCTCTGTCAAATGAGGGGTTGAAGACAAATCATCAATAAAAACAGAACTAATGAATGGCTCAGCGGTGAAATGATTAATAATATTATTATTATTGCAGCTGTGTTTATTATCATTATTATTTTTACCGATTGTAAATGGACTTCCTGGATAAGGACCATCGTTAATTATAAAGGATTTGGCAAGCTTCTTTTGAGAAATTCCAGGTGAATCCCAGATGCTCAATAGATTTCCATTGTTCTTTGTATTATTATTTAATGTGGTGTAAGCACTTGCATCATTTTTTTTTTCGAATTTATTTTCATCATGGTTTTCAATTTGTTTTTCTTCAAAATATTTCTCTGCTTTAGGATGAAATGTCATTGGAGATTCATATTCTGATTGCATATCAGTACAGAAGTATTTTGAATTAATGGACAATTTTGGATATTGTTTTTTGGTTAGTCTAGTATTAATTTGTTCTGGATTAGATTCGAGGTTTTGTTGATTTGAATTTGTTTTTTTTGAGTTTTGATTTTCCGAAAGAAGTTCGTCATCAGATGGGATGTACCAATCACAAGCCGAGTCTAATGTAAGGGTTTCCTTGGGTAGCTCGAAAATGCTTACTGAACTGAAAGGTACAGTAAGAGATTCATCGTCAAAGATTTCAAAATTATCAGGAAGTGTTGTACGAGTTTTATCCAAATTGTGATCTTCATCGTCTGATGAAAAAATTGAGAAGGAGTTATCACCAATGTCGTCAGACAAGCATTCAAACGAGGAAGTTTCACTAGCTTTCTTCAAATTCTCATGCTCATATGATTTTGCTTCATGAGAATTTTCATATAAAAGAAAATTCATTGCCTTGCAAGATGGAGAGGAACAAAGAATACAAAATTCATAAAACGAGATACCATTTTCTTCATTTTCTTCATCTTTAATAAGAGACAAAAATGGGTTATTTTTGTTGTACTGGATAGAACTGCTAGAAAGAGCATTAAGATTCTGTCTAAAAGGAGTAATTTTTGAAATGTTTTTTTGAATGGATTCTTTTTCAGAATTATCATTAGCAAAGGAGTTATTGGAAATCTTGTTTGAGATTTCAAGTTCACCATGGTTTGGATTTTCAAGATAGTTTAGCACATATTCAAGATGTTTTTGAATTCTATAGGACTTAGACGTTTGAAAAACATCACTCTTTGCTAATGAAGAAATAGAAGAACCAGAGCAAATAATCTTCTTTTCAGAATTAACAGTTTTATATATATTCTTTTTTGGAGAGGGAGGTGGAGTGATGTCAGATACTTCACATTTAATAGTAGAAAAGGATGCTGAGTTGGTCATATTTTCAAAACCCATATTCTGCATTCTATGCACATTCTGCATTTCCTGCACCATATTTCGAGATGAACTGGGATAATCAGAGTACATTTTAAATCAACTGGTCTTATTATTATAATTAAAATTTATTGAGTTTGTTTTACGCTTTTTTTATGCTTTTTGAGGTAATAAAAGTCTAATGGAGTGTGTATTTGTACTAAATAATACTTTTATTGGATATAGAAAAAAAAAAAAAAAAAAACAGAATCCAGAAAAAGTGGCAAAAGGGAATATATTCCAATTTAATAAAAATGGCATTCATTTGTTTATCTATAATGAAAATAAATGCATTATGCTTTTTTTCTTTTGTTTTCCATTTTCTTCTTTGGCCTGTTCCGTTACATTATCATGTCACATTTTACGAAACATGAGCATGGAAAATAGATGCCAATTTTCAATGCCAGGGTGTACAGTTTACTCATATTCGAATGATCTACAAATAGAATATCTATTTTATACAATTTTGTATTTTTATTTAATTAATTTGGGGTTTTTTATTGAAATGGAATGCTTTTTTATGAAATTTATTATTTCTTTAAAACCAGATGACGTTATGTGCTAATGAATTTTAATTTCATTGTTATAAAGACATCTCAAAAAAATTTGATTGGCTTATTTTTTACTATGTATTTTTCCACAAAAATGACACATGGCATGATTACTTTAAGATTAAAACAATAAATTTACCGCTTATTATTAGAGTTTAAATCTGGCGATGCTAAAGCCGTTGTTTGATTTAGTAGATTTTTGAATTTCTCTTAAATAATTAATTATTTTATCTACTAACCTAATCTACATTTTCATTTTTTTTCCCCTTAACCACTAATTAATAATTAAAACTAAAGGTAGTTTTTTTTTTTTTTTTATAGATTTTAACTCATAAAAAGCCCCTAATCAAAGGATTAGTTAATTAAATTCGTATATAAGTATATATAAAATAATGTAGCCTAATGCCTCCTAAACCTATTCAAAATACCGCCAATAAAAAGGCAGAAGGATTAAAGCGTAAAACCGTATACAAACCCATTTTAGATAATCCATTTATAAACCCTTCATGGTAAGTAGATAGATAATTGATATATTTCATTAGAATATTGCTTAAAAAAATTAAAAAATTAAAAAATGACGAAAATTATTCGAACTAACTTAGACACAAATTTTTAGGCCTGTGATTGATAAACAAGATATTGATAAGATAGTCGAGTTATTACTTTATATTCTTGCTCCATTAAAGCCATATAATGAGCAACAAAGAGCTTTAAATTTATTGAGAAAAAAAAATAGAATCGAAAATAGAAATAAAAAAAAAAATAATAAAAAAAAAGAAACTGAAGATGAAAACAAGAATGAAGGTGAAAATTCAAATATTAGCAAAGAAAAAGTAACTCGATTAAATCGTCCGACAGAATTTTCTTATATTTCCCTGGGATTTAATGAAACCAACTCGGGAATAGAGGATCAAATACAATATATATATAATCTTATAGGTGAAAATGAAGTTAAGCCTGGGGGAGAAATGACAATTGATATTAAAAAGAAATTTGACGAAAAATTCCCGCATCCAATTATTGCTGTATTGATTTGTGAATCACAAAACTCTTTATTGGCAAGGCATTTCCCATTTTTAGCTGCATCTTCATCCATATATCCTGAAATTCCACCTATAAAATTAATACAACTTCCAAAGGAAATGGAAAATGTAATAAGTAATTCTACAGGAATTCCACCCATTTCAATTATAGGTTTACGAGGGGAATATCCATATTCGCATCAGTTAAAAGAGTTAATTAATTCAGTCAGTCCTGTTAAAGCACCTTGGATAAGTCATATTCCTTTTTTCCAGGAAACCCAAATAAAGTTTGTGAAAACTTCTCAACCAGATTTAACATCAAAAGCCAAAAAATAATCAAATATTGATTCAAAAATATTACTTTACTCTGATAGATAAGGAAATTTTATGTTTTATTCTTTTTTTTTTTTTTTTCCAGAAAAAAAAAACAAAAAAAACAAAAAATGAAAACTTAATGCTATGTATAAAAAAATAATGAATCTTATTATATAACTAATAAATTTAATATGTAAATATCAAGCTCCGGTTCAATCTAATGCGAATAACAAAAAAAAAAAAAAAAAAAAAAAAAAAAAAAAAAAAAAAAAAAAAAAAAAAAAAAAAAAAAAAAAAAAAAAAAAAAGTAAAACAAAAGAATAAAAACGAAGTAAAGCAGTAAATACAAATTCCAGTTTATAATACAGCTAATTAAAATATTATAACATAAAAATAAACAAAATATACGAAATTAATAAAACAAACTTAACAGACAAAATAGCGAAATAAACAATCAAGTTAAACAGAATATACAAAAAATACAAAAAATAATAGTAATTATATATATATATATATATATATAATAAAAAAACATGATAATGTAGTAAAAATTAATTAAATCCAAGGCAAAAAAAAATAAAAAAACAAAAACTAAAGTATAAAAAAACAAAATAAAAAATCAAAGTACTAAAAAATTAAAAAGATAGCATACTTTTTCCTGATTACGCTTTCTGGCTATCCTCATTTCTTTTAGATAAAATCAAATCTACCCATTCTTTTCTATTCACAAATGGATGTGAAAGTGCTTCTTCAATAGCTTTAACCCATTTATCCCTTAATTCTGTATTTTCCCCCATAAAATCAATTATTTCTCCATTATTAAATTTTATTCTAAAACATTTACCTTTACCATTTCTATTTTCATCGGTTAAAGAATCTGTACGGAATACATGAGCAACATTTGATAAATTTATAGTTGCCCTTAACTTAAGTGAACTCTCCTGATGTGAACGAAGATGTGGACCTATCAAATTGAAAAATCTACATTTAGGTCTAGAACAATCTGCTCCAAATTGATATAAATATCCTTCCATTTTCTTTTCATACAACCAAGCTATATTTTGTAATTCTCTGATACAAGCATTCAAACTCTTTGGAAGTTCTTCTGTTCGATTTGCACGTGGGATATATAACATTTGGATTTCCAATGTACCAATTTTATATGGAACCTTTCTGGTAGGAGCAGAAAATGGAGCAGGCTTTACGCTGTCATCAATTGCCCATTCATTGTAGCATGTAATATCCACTATCTGTGGTTTTCCATAAACATGTTTTTCATATTGATCGAATGAAATATACGAGCGGCCAAAGGAACCATTTATTCCAATAATTCCTTCACAAGGATCAGATTCAACAACTTGTGAAGCAGCTTTAGCTAATCGTTTTTTCTTAGAAGTAAAGAATCTAGTAAATGATAGTCCCGAATGACGTTTTGTTGGTACCTTTTTCGTAATTGTTTTCGGGACATGAGCTTTTAATGTAAGTATAAATTCTAACTCTTCCCCAACTATTAGTTCAAACTCTTGATTAATCTCACAAGATTGCTTTGTAAAATCAATATAAGGAGTAGTGACACAATGTATTCCATTATCCAATGTGAGAGTCAGTTTACACTGTCTGTCCGTTGGGAAGGGAATAGTTATGCCCTTTAGGCTCATAATCTTAACAAATAATCTACCTCGATCAGAAGAAAGAGGCGCAATATCATCGGGGATTCCTAAATGCTTATTAAATAAAGCTGAGTTTCGATTAGATCTAATAGAACCTTCCATTGAAACTTTTGGGTTTTCAATATGTATCTGTTCAGGGCTGTTATAAGCTGGGTTTTCCTGCAAGGTATATCTTTCTTTCCCCAAATCTAAAGAATGATTAATGCTATTATTATCATGCAAAAAGTTATTTCCATTGTTCTTGATATTTAAAGAATTACCTCCACTATTACTATTTGTAGATGTTGAGTCATCATTGATTATCAATGAAGGTACACGTGGCAATGTTTCAACTACAGTATTGTCGTTTGCATCATGATTCACAGGAACAGCTTTAGTAATTTGTACAGTTTCTGCTTGTCTAACCTCATGATGAATATCTTGAGTAGAGCCATTAATTGCCTTTGATGAAGTAATTAAAGATGAAGGATAATTACTTTCTACAAAGCTATTGTTATCAAAATTGTTAGAAACAATCGATCTATTAATTGAATGTCTTGATTGTGTAGATGAAGAAACATTTCTTTGACTATTTTGGTTATTTGTTTCAATCAACTCATCTCCTGTTAAAATAAATGAAGGAACTTTTCTTTCAGTAGGGGCCATTAGTGGTAAATTATTCTTCTTGCTATTTTCTTTATCAAAGGAAGAATTAAGCTCTTCTAAAGTTTTGGCATTTACTTCATCAGTAGTGCTTGCATAAACTACTGGATTATAATTTAACGTACGATAAGATTTTTTGTCTGTTCCAAAAACTTTATCCAATTCCTTGTCTAGTTCACGACTAAAACTTCCAGTTTCTGATACGTTGAGAATAGGAGCAGATAAGTACGCTAGCAACGAATGAATAGCAAAAATATCTTTTAAAGAATGATCATTATGTAGATTTTTAGAAAGTTTTGTTGGAGAAGTAAAAATAACATCATTTTCAGAATGTTTGGCAATGTTTTGCATCATTGCAAATTTTTTAAAATCCTTATTATTCATAGATACATGAGTTTTCATACCATTATGTGCGCTAATAGTTTGCTTTGACGGGCTAACAGTATCACCAGTAACATCATCATCAATCGAAGAATCAGAAACATAGTCAGATTGTTTATGAGATTTTGATAAAGGCAATGCTTTGTCAAAAACACTAGGATCAAATACTTGAGAAGGTGGAGTGCCTGGTTCATCTGGATCAGCATTGTCAGATTTAAGTACAGTGGTTTTATTGTCTTTCCTATTTAGTTTTTCAGACTCTTCAAAAGAACAATAATCATGTAAATCAAGACTAGTGTCGCATTCTGATAATCCTAAGGACAATTTGTAAGTTGGTGAAACTTTTCTTTGAGATTTTCGTAAATCAAACACATTTTTAGTAGTTTCTTTAATTTTATTTTGAGGTTGAGAATTATTATTTGTGTTGTATTCTACAGTATTTTTGCTTAAATCAGCCTTATTAATATTAGAATTAGTTAGATTATTAACCTGAGTAGAAACGAGTTTAGTTTGTAATTCAGGTGAAGATTTTTCAACTAAAGATTGATATTTATTGTTTTTATTTGGGGATTTTTCCATTTTAAAAGCACTGCTGTACATAGGGGGTGAGGGCAATTCGGGGGCTAAATTTGCCAAAGGCGATTGGTCATCTATATTATTTTCCTCTTTATTAGTGTCTAACGTGGATTTAATTGTATAGTCAAAACGGTGTGGTTCTAAACTTGAAAAATATACGTCAGTTGATTCTCGGTGATTTGATTTAAAAATCGCTGGAGTATCTATGTCATTTGATGTTAAATGATTAGTTGAATTTATACTTTTATTCTTTGTTGAAGAGTGATCAGGATGAAGGGGCCGAATTTCTTGCGTAGGGTCAACTTCCATAGAATCATCTGAGTGAATATCGAATTTTGAAATTTGATCTATAATATATTCATTATCTAATTCTTTTAAGGAATGGATAGAATTTTGTTGTGCATGTGTATGTAAATGGGAATTATTTAAAATTTTTTCCGTACTATGAAAAGAAGCAGAATTATGCCGAAAATTAGATTGTTTTTCCAAAGAAAGAGAAGGAGTTTGTTCAAGTAAATTATCTTGAATCCCAACATAAGGATTAAGTGCCTGTGGGTGTACATCAGGTTGATCCTGGGTAACAGGGATTTGAGGTAAAGGTCTTCCAGTAGAGTTATGTTGAAGAGGGGTGATGTTATTGATATTATTTGCCTGTGAAAAGGAAAGGTTTTGATTGTATAAATGATCATAAGGTTCAATTATGGGGGCATTTATTAAGTCATCATCCGTTTCATTTCCAGAGTCTTCTAAATCGGTGGAAAGTGAAGATGAAGAAGAGTCACTTAATGAGTCCATATTCATTTCAGGTGTAGGAGCTTCATATTCCATTATTTTGGGTATATCATGAAAAGTTACTTTTTTCTTTAAAGATTTAATAGATGTGGTACTAATATCTCTATTAAAATGAGTTTTTGGTTCAGAAGAATGTTGGTTATCGGTAGAAACATTTGAACGTGTTGGAAAAGTGGAAGGTAAAGAGTCTGAAGCCGAGGATGAATAAGAATTTGAAGTTGTGGATAAATTTAAATCTGAAGAGTTTGAGTCCGAAGAGGTTGAGTCTGAAGAGAAGCTTGATTCTGAAGATAAGTCTCCAGCTGGAGTGGGATTGGGTTGAATATTCCTTGGACCTTTAAGTTTTGAAAGTGAATCTGAGCGAGATATACTTTGATCAACGTTTGGATTAGTGATGATTGAATTTGAAAGTATTGAATGTGGTTGTTTATTTATACGTAGTGGACTTAAAGGTTTTGAGTGGATATTAAAAGAGGAGTTAAGTTTTGGTGGAGGAATAACAGTTGATGTGGTTAGACTTAAATTTGGAGTTTTATCTATATTTTCATTTTGGAAAGCAAATGAATTTGTATTTATTTCTTTCGTAAAGGTATCAATTTGGTCATCTTTTTTTGAACTGTATAGAGGTAAATCCTCCGAAATAATTTCAGATAAATTCATGGATTGATTTTCTGGATCCTGTAGGGAGGATAAATAAATACGAGAAGAAGAGGTTGGAAGATCACTCGAAAGAGGTTTTCGGGGAGTCGGAGAAGAACTTCTTGAATTTGACTCTTGATTGGAAGTAAGAGGGTAGGAGAAGTTTGGAGAGTTCGTGTGGATATTAATAGATGAGTTTAAACTTGTTCTTGAGATTGGGATTGGGATTGCATTTTCGGTTGCGTTTGCGGTTGCGGTTGCGGTTGCGTTTGCGTTTGCGTTTGCGCTTTTGCTTAACTCGGTATGAGTTGGCAATACAAAGGCATTGCCTTTAATTGGAAGCTCAGTCGTGGGCGTTTCAATAGAGTGTGTGCTTTCACGTTCTACTTGTTGCCGCTCCGTACTTTTGTCGTTTTCCATTTTAAACTTTTGTTTTTCTGGAGAAGATACCGGAGTGATCTGAAAAGGCGAAGAGCAACCCGAGCTGCTATTGGTGTCGATATACTGTTTGTTGTTTTTCCGGTAGTTACCGTTGTCGGTGTCGATAGTCATATTTTGCAAGTCTGCCAATTGGGGTTTGCTATTGCTGCCGACGGTGGTTCGCGACGCGTCTGAAGTGTTTTTTTCGATTTGAGCTGCAGAACTGAAAACTGTTTTGAAATCAACTGTTGGAGAATTTCCACGTGAATCAGTGTAGGTGATGTCTTTTAAAACCGAGTCGGAAAAGCTTCTTCTGTATAAATTTTTTTTACTGTTAGTATTATTATTATTGTTATAGTAGGGAATAATTATATTTTTCTCCATATTGCGTCGTTTCTTTTATTTTGTTTATTTTGTTTATTTTGCTTTTGCTTTGTTTTCAATTGTTTTCCTCGCGAATTTAAATTTGAAATTTCTCGTTATTGGGGGAAAAAAAATATTTTTTGTTTTTCAGTAGTAGAAAAACGAATATAAACAACGGATTTTAATTTGTATGGAAAATAAATAAATAAATAATAAATAATTAAATAATTAAATTAAATTGAATTAAAATAAAGTAAAATTTAAAATATTTGTTTACTTTTTTGATAGTTGCTATGGTGATGTATGATAAAAATGCTAATACGGCGTATTACTGATATACATATATGTACGTATACATATATACATATATATACATACACATATAATTATACATATAATTATACATATAGTTATACATATACTTAAACATATACTTATACATATACTTATACACACATATATACACATGAATACGTGTGTATATGTATTTGTATACGTGCATTTGCATATTCAATTACAAAAAACCCCCCCTGATGGTAGTATTCCTATAGGTAAATTAGCAAAAACACGTCTCCACGACAACGTGTTTTACGTTTCGCAGTGCAGAATTACCATGTATGAACTACTGATGCATACTACTCCATACTGCTTAAAGTAGCCACGTATTAACGAGATTTTTTTTCCCTTAGCAAAACTAAAAAAGAATTCAAAACAAAATCCAAAATTCAATTTTCAATTCTTGACTACAGAAAGTAGGTTTTAGTAACCTAGTAAAGTGTAGAATAGAAAAGCTTACATAATAAGCGCAAATAGACCATAACAACTGAAACCACAGCAACCAAGCGCGACAGCAAACTATCCCAATAAAAATATTTACTTAAAAAAGCCCAAAAATAAGATTAATAGTGAAGAAGATAAACGATAGTAAATAAAAATAATAATAATAATAAAAAAACACACAAAATACACAATGAAGCCCTTCCATTTGCTTCTAAACCTCCTAACTATAGTGACAGTCTCAATTGGACAGAACACAAAAGATAATTATCCTCTTACACCACAAGAAGCATTATCGTTTCCTGAAACTATAGAATCCAATGGAGCTATAAAAAACTGGGGCTATTCAGGCAATATTAAGACTACTGCAAATGAGGTGACTTTAATTGTCCCAGGATTTTCTTCAGATACTGCTTTATTATGGACAAAATTTCCAATTCAGTCTTCTTTATGGACAACAGAATTTATTTTGTATTCAACAAGTAAATCTGAAATTAAAGGTGGTTTGGTATTTTGGATAACCGCTAATCAAATTAAACCTGGCCCAATATTTGGTTCAAATGATAAATGGACTGGTATAGCTATAGTAATTGAACCTTCATTCCCTGGTGGCTCAGTTAGAGTTATTTCAAATAATGGCGGAAACGAACATTTAAATGCTTTGTCTTCAACAATTGGTGTCATTGCTTCTTGTAATTCAATTTCTAATATTTTATCTGCTCAAACTCACATTATGACTACCTACGATGGTATTTTGTTGACTGTAAGTTTAAAATAACAATTACTATTTAGATATCAGAAACAATTACCATTTAAATATCAACAACAATTACTATTTAAAGTATCAATAACAACTAACTATTTAGGTTTATATCAACTTTGAAAAATGTCTCGAAGTCCCTGTTTCTATTCCAAAACCAGGCTTTTTTGGTATTAGTGCCGAATCAAAATCTGCAGAAGACACATTCATAGTGAAATCTTTTAATACCTATGGTGAATTCATAACTCCTGAAGACTTGAGATACCATATTGCAGTTGATCAGCAATTAAAAAATCAACAACAAGAGCAACAACATCAGCAGCAGCAACAGCAGCAGCAACAGCAACAACAACCTTTAGATAATCCAAACCCCAATCCCAACCCAAACCTAGACGCGAACCCCAACCCCAACCCTGATAAACAAACAGGCTCAGATGTAAATTCAAATCCAATAATAAATGAAGAGACATCGGATTCGATACGTAGTATTGAATCAAAGATTGATTCCATTAATAAGCGAATGGAGAATGTGTTGATACAATATATTGCACTTCACGATAAAATAAACACTGTTTCTTCAGCTCAAGACAAGTTATTAGCAGCTCATTCTTCAAGTGATGATTTGAATGCCATTAAGGGTCAACTTGCTTCAACTTTAGATAATTTAAATTCACTAATTAAATTAACTTCTGATAATAACAGAATTGCAAGTTTTCTTCAACAGAATCACGTTGGAGCAGAGGTTCATTTAATTCAAGAGCAACTTAGTAAATTAGTGCAAACTTTTGATAGAGGTCTTGGATCAATTGTTGAAATTCATAAGGAAGATATGCCAAAAGCTATAAGAGCTGCTCTTACTATTGCTTTATCAGTAGCAGGACTTGTTATTGTTGTATATATTTTTCAAAAGCGACGTGCCAAGAAGCACGAAAAATTTTTGTAATTTTTTTGATTTTAAAATTGATGTATTAAAATTTTAGCAGACATCAGCTTATTATATATAGATTTATTTATTGACATTATGTACTATAATATTATTATGGTACTAGTTAGATTGTTTCCCAGTATTGTCTACAAATTAACTATATACACAGCAGAATGAATACTAAAGTGCGCCAAAAGAAATATATATTTATACATCTTCAAATCCTTCATCATCTTCATCATCCTCATCATCATCTTGTGTTTGTAATACATTTTCATTAGATATTTTAGATGGAGAAGGAGATTCTTTTTTAATTGGTTTATCTGTAGACACATTTAGATTATCATTATTTTCCAATTTAACATTATCATGGTCATGTTCATGTTCATTTTTAATTTTAATTTCTTTATAATTTACATTATTGGTATCATTTTTATTTTCATTCTCATCAGGATATTCTATATCACGTTTCGATTTAAGTTTAGCATAATAAGCAGAAATTTCATCTTTAGTATCTTCATCTTCTGCAACTTGTACAATGTTTGGATTTTTATTATCATCATCATCAGTTGAAGATAAATTATTTTTCATATTAGAAGATTGTGGTTGACCAAGTATTTCTGAATTTAAATTTGCATTTGAATTTGATATTGAACTATCAGTATGCCAAGAAGGTAAAGCATTTTGGTTAGCAATTTTCATCTTATTTTCAATTGCAATCTTATCTTGTGCAGATAATTTTGCATCAGTAGTGATGTCAACATTTAATGAAGGAATTCCAAGAGAAGAAGAATTAGAAGATGATAATGTTGATGATAAATTTTTTTTATTAGAATTCGATGAATTTAATTGATGAATATCTTTATTATGAAGCTTTGGTTCATAAATTGGTATAGCCATTTTCAAAGAACTTTCAAAGGAATTATCAGAAATGATCATATTATCAATTTTTTTAAGTGCCTCTAAAATAGTGGCAACTTGATACATAAAATTACCTAATTTTTCCCTACTAGCTTGCACATCAATATCATTTTCTTCTTCTTGCAAGATATCATTACAAACTGTACAATTGAAGACTGTTCCATCTGAAGAAATGTTTGCCAATGCTTCTAAGGGTGAATATTTAGTTTTACAAGTTGGACATATATAACCATGTGGATGTTCATTCTTTGAG
>JAJMCZ010000198.1:0-30838 GCA_030573245.1 Ascobotryozyma americana | reverse complement strand
AATTATGATTGTAATTTTTAGAGGTTTGTTATAGTAGAGCTAGGCGACTTTAAGGTTTATTTAGGTCGTATTAACTTAAGTTATTATATACACTCCTTTAATTATTATATATTTAAGCAGCTTAAGCCGTGTTATTGAATATCACAAGATGTCAAAAATAACTTTTGTCGAACGTTGATTATTCTCAACAAATGCTAAAGATATTGGAGTTTTATATCTGATTTTCGCACTTTTTAGTGGTATGCTTGGTACAGCATTTTCTATTATTATGCGTTTTGAGCTTTCTAGCCCTGGACCAACATTCTTAATGGGAAATGGACAATTATTTAATGTACTTATCAGTGGTCACGCGTTTTTAATGATCGTGCGCCGTCTAAACGGTGTATATGTATGTGCCCCTTGCACGGGTACAGCAACTTCTAGTTCTAGTTGTAAAACATCAGACTTACCTGAAGCGGCCAACGTGGATGGGACAATAGCATGTCTGAAAACCCGGGATCTTCGAGTTTCCGGGGAGTTTGTAATTCCTATGGTTAAGCTAATGAAACACTTAATCCGCAAAACGGCTGGAGAAAGTCGGCACCAATGGGTGTTCTCCGATGTGTTCAGTGCAGGACGGGCTTGAATGAGTCCATTCTATTTGAACAACATGGGTTTAGTCATAGATCGTGGGCTAAACAAAACTAGCTTTGCGGAGTGGGGATACAGCGTATCTCATAATGCGGTGTGTGACCTAATGGGATCGCTATACGCAGAGACGGCATCTTTCTATGGTGTACGTTGGCGTATGGTAGGGCAATATACGCATATACACTCGAAATTCGGGATTACCCGAGTCCGAAAGGACGGGGGTAACGGAGTTCTCGTAGTAGGTAGTTTCTCGAAAATTATGTACAGTGATCCCCTATTATTAGGGGGTAACCTAATTCACATCCGTGGATTGCATAATTCTAGCGGGCTACTAAAGGGGAACAGCCTGAAGAAACGTAAATCGTCCGACAAAACAGAGGATACTAAGGTTACCCTTATGCTGAAGGACATTGTCAACAATATTTTACAATATAGCTGTTGCCTTACACTGGTAGCGAAACACAACCTGGTAAACTCTTAAACGTGGTTTCACTAAGTATGGGAAAGATCTCATGGTGTATAATGTCAAGTCAGATGGGACTCGTAAACTAGCAGCCTCCTTTCTTTTGGTTTCATTGGACAAAGAGGCACTGAAAAGTAACCTGTCTTCATTTAATGTTGATATAGACACCTGGATCGATAAAAACGCAATGGCCTATTCACGTGCTCGCTCTTTATTTGATGCTCCTTGCTCTATTTGTAAGAGTTCAACTAAAGTCGAGATACACCACGTGAAGAAGCTTCGAAGTAATACAGGAATGGTTCGCCGGGACTGGATGACTAGCGTAATGTCTCGTCTCAATCGTAAACAGCTCCCTTTATGCCAGATCTGTCATAACAAACTTCACCGAGGCCTATTGACCGAAAGTGAAAAGGCAACCTGGACTAAGGAGGTTCTGGGAGCGAAAGGACTTTCTTCGTACAAAGACGTGTAATGTCCACTGCCCTTTAGGTTGACAGATTTACGACTTCAGGGGGCGAGCCCGGTGATTTGAAAGGATCACGCCGGGTTCTGTGGGAGCCCATTTTGCCTAAGGAGGCCTTAAAATCTCTAGCTCGCAAGAGTTCGGTAAGATGTGGCGACCCAACTTTTTTATAGTAATGCCTGCTTTTATGGGTGCATTTGCTAATTTCATGTTACCTCTTTTAATTGGTGCAACAGATATGGCCTTTGCTCGTATGAATAACGTAGCTTTCTGGTTACTTGTTCCTAGCGTAGTCCTGTTAGTACTTAGTACTTTAATTGAAAATGGACCTGGTACAGGTTGGACAGTTTACGCTCCACTTTCAACAAATGGTTCACATAGTGGTCCTAGTGTTGATATGGCCATTTTCTCTTTACATCTTAGTGGTGTATCTTCTATGCTTGGAGCTATTAATTTCTTAGTAACATTCATTACAATGCGTTCATTCGGTATTAGCTTTACACAAGCTCCTCTATTCGCTTGGGCCGTTGTTATTACTGCTGTTCTATTGATTTTAAGCTTACCAGTCTTTGCGAGGAGGAATTACGATACTATTGACAGATCGTAACTTTAATACTAGTTTCTATGATGTCTCAGCAGGTGGAGATCCTCTATTATACGAGCATCTATTCTGGTTCTTTGGTCACCCTGAAGTTTATATTCGTGCGCCGTTTAATTATTACTGTCCGCTGTTCCTAAATAATATGGATTACTCAGTAATTTATACTATTATTGGGGCCTTCATCGTAATTGTTTTTTGAAGTAAAACTAATAGTCTTAGCATTAAGGGAAATCTTAATGTTAAAAGCGACTATATAAAGCCTTATGATTTTGTCTTTATTTTTAATAATATTAAATACTATTATTATCAAGTTATAAGTATACTCTTTTATGGGTTTACTTGGATATATATTATAAGCCTTTTAGTTATATCAAGTATGGTAAAGTTAATAAACTTGATTTACAATCTAGCGGTCTCACTTCGGACTATAATAATTTATTATTATATAGCCTTGAATTTAGGATTAGAATATTTCCTGGATTCAACAATTACAGGGCTACGTGACTTGGTTAACTATATTTTTTATTCCTTGTTTAAGATATTTTGATTAATAGAAACATTTTGTAATGTATTTATTATTTGTAGCGCAGGGAATATTTTAGTTGATATTTTAGGATTGCAAGTACCTAACCTTGATTGCGAACACTATAAGAACTCGGGAATCTCTAAAGGTATTAATATTTATACTCAGGAGATCGGAGAGACCGTAGTAATTTATGATTATCAATTTAATACTTTATTTAAACAAACTAAAGCTACTACGTGTTTTTCATCTAATGAAGGGTCTCAGGTAAAAGTAAATTCCCTTAGTAAACCTAATTCTTTAATCAATACAACTCCCATAAATATAAACACTAATTTAATTGATAATATCTCACATAAACATACACTTTATCAAGCTATAAAAGCCCTTAATTCTAAGAGTTTTAACCTAACATATAATAATCCGTTATTTAAGGGGTTAAATCATAAAATAATATCTCCTAATGATAAGACTTGCCTAATTAATAATATTAGTTTATTATTAAAACAAGGTCAATTTAAATTCAAAGGGAATTATGAATATTATGATTATACTGAGATACATCTTAAAGATTTAAAGCCTATCCCTATCCTAAGTTATAATGAAGACTTAGTACTAATGAGTCTATATTTAGTTCTATCTAAGTTTTATAAACCTAGTTTAAATCGAATTAAGACTAGTTTTAGTGTTAATCATAGTTCTCGTATGGTTATTAAAGTTTTAGATGCAGAGTTTAAATATACTTATTGTGTTATTAAACCTAGTCTAATAGATTGTTTAATATCAATAGATAATTTGACAATTATAAATATATTGGAGGAAGATATTAAGTGTTCTAAGACTTTAATACTTATTTCTAATGCTTTAAATAGTAAATCTATTTTGATTTACCCTGATTATATTCGATATAAATACAAGGCAACTCTCGGCTCTATACTAGGTCCTTTATTAATTGATATTATTCTATATAAATTAGATGCTTTTCTCAATTCTTTATTTAGTTACCAGGATAAATTGACTTATTATAATAAGATACAATCACAGAAATTACTTGTAGCCAAAACTAAATTAATTCGAGTTGGAGATGAAATATTAATTGGTACAACTGGTTCAATAAATGACCTAAAGTATATCAAATGCCAGCTACATACATTTTCACAAATAAAATATAATTCAAAAATAAAAATTATCACAACTGATATAGTAAAAGGTATTGATTTCATAGGGTTTATAATTAAACAACCTAAAGCTAATAAGTCTCTAGTTATATTAGACTCAAATAATACTCTAAATCATAGCCTTAATTTAAACTATAATATTCCAATAGAAAAGACCTTAATATTATTAACTAATCTAGGCTATTTTAAATGAAAGAATATTAAAGGAAGTCATACTAAAATATGTCCCACTTCTATACGTCATTTAATTAATCGTGATCATGCTTATATTATTAAGAGTTATAATCATATTATTCATACTTTGTTTAATTATTATTCTTTTGTCGATAATAAAGAAGCATTAGAACATATTATTCATAGTCTGAAGATTTCTTGTGCTCTTACTCTAGCCTTGAAATATAAAGCTCGTACCACATCTAAAATATTTAAGATATTTGGTCCTGATTTAAGCATTAAAGTTAGTACCAATATTTATTCTCAACAATCTTATCAGGTTCTTAAGTTATATAATTGGCATTCTATTAAACTTGACATGAAATGTTTATATTTGTCAAATTATTCATTTATTTTAATACTCTCTAAATATAGTCGAATTAAATAGATAAATTCAAGCAACTGGACTCATACTCGATTACAGTGTGCTTCTGTGAACTCGAGGTATAAACTGTTTAAGCTTAAGGGAATTTACTTTTACTAGATAGCCTAGTGATATGAAAGTATCATGCTAGGTTTGGTGGGGAGTCTTCCAAGACTTACCCAACTAATTATTCCAGCCTTTGGTGTCGTATCACACGTTGTAAGTACTTATGCTAATAAACCTATTTTCGGTTTCCTAGGAATGTTATATGCTATGGCATCTATTGGATTCTTAGGATTCCTTGTTTGGGCTCACGTTCAACACAATAGTTGAACTATCCCCCTAGTTACATTAACGATTCTAATAGGGGAAGTGTTAGGTTGGTGCTCACCACAACGCGGGTGGGTTCTAAGTAAACCTGATACTGAATCTTTTGATACATTTAAACTGAGTTTATACGAACCTTCGGCACTAGATCAAGATAGTGCCGTTTACTCCGACCCTCTTAACTTAATACACTGTAAAGATCTAATCTTTACAAAAGAAGTACGGTCTCGAACTCATGTGGCTGAGATAGAGGAATCAAACGATAAGCTTCTAGAGGCGGATGGGGCAGTGGGAGTATCAAATAGCATGGATTCCCAAAAAGTATTCAAAGCTAGTTCGATAGTTCAGTGAAGTGTGGTAATGTCCTTAAAGAACATTAGTCGCGCTATTATAAGCATTGCTATTGTTGGCCAATCGTGGTATTTATACCTGGATTGGTGTCTCACTCGTAAGAGTAAGTTCATAAAGGGCAATAAGATAGGGACCAAGCGGGACCAGGGCGGCACCCTGATCCTGCAGAATTCCCTTAGTGGTACTAAGGTACCCTTAATTAAGATCCAGCGACGATATACCCAAAGTATATCTGAGGGTCGCGTTTTACCTATCCCAGATAAAAAGTTAATTAAGGACATTCTAAATCTTATTGATAATAAACAATGGCCGATGAAGAACCCCGAAATCGGGGGTCAGATTCGAAATTATGTATTATCAGTGCAAATAAAGATCGCCTTTATGGTCTTGAAGCGTCAAGAATTGACGCCAGAAATATTATTTGACATTAAACAAATTTGCTGCTCACTCCCTTTAGCTGTTATAGCAGTTCATAAGGTGTGAGAAAATCAAGGATCAAAGACTGCAGGAGTTGACGGTATTCACATAGCCAATGCTGAGTCCCGAGACACTGTCGCCCTAGATCTCTTGAAACAATTAGATTTTAAACATTTAAAAGCTTACAAATGTAAACCCGTTAAGCAAGTTAAAATCACACAAATTAAGCCGGATAAAACAAAGAAGATTCGATTACTGGAGGTTCCAACCCTCTATGACCGAGCAGTCCAGGCTTTATTTCTATTGACACTAGATCCAGCTATTGAGTCCCTTTCAGATCCCTATTCATTTGGTTTCCGTAAAGGACGAAGCGCTCATATAGCTCTAGGTAAAGTCAGTCAGTGTTTACAGAAAAATCCCGAAAACCGTATTATCTTATATTATGACATCAAGGGTTTCTTCGACAACATTAATCAAAAATGGATCCAAGAAAACTTTCCAATACCAGCTGGCTTCGAACATATCCTGGTCAGTTGGCTTAAAGCCGGAGTAATCGATAAACAACAGTTTATCCAAACAAAGGCCGGAACGGCCCAAGGTAGCATAATCTCGCCTTTAATTGGCAACTATGTCCTCAACGGTTTAGAAGAGGCTGCATTCCGTTCATGTAAATGAGTTAACAAAGAAAATAACAAATACAAAGACATTACACGTGACCTAATTCGTTACGCGGATGACTTCGTAGTTATCATAAATAACAATCAAGACCTTGAATTAATTAAAACAAACATCCACGACTTCTTAGCTATTCGGGGGTTAGAAGTCCACAAAGATAAATCACGAATTGTACACTTCGGGGAAAATGGAAGTAGCTTTAATTTCTTAGGGTATACCTTTCACTATTTCCAAAGTGTCAAACTATCAGCATTTATCAACCGCCGAGACCTAGTATCTGCTGATCGATCTGTGGCTCGACCACAACGAGAGAAAGTTATTCAGTTCAAACGACGAATTGGGGAATTAATCAATTCAAGCTATAACTTGACTGCACTGGAACTAATCCAGCGATTAAACCCTATTTTGCGAGGCTGAGCAACTTATTTCGGACTCGGGATGAGTGCTAAAGTCTTGAGTCATCTAGACAATTATGTGTACCGACGTATTAATAACTGGTTCAAGAAAAAGTTTCCCAAAACTAGTATTAAGAAGTTAATAGACACATATTACGTTACTAATCATAAAGCCAATGAGACCGCTGTAAGTTCGCCAGTTGGACGTGCATGTCATTTCCATGCCCCACAAGTCACTGGTAAACGTACTAAGATCTATTATTTGGTATTGGCTGCATTATTACACAAACGAGTACCTTTACAGAAGATAGCTATGTCCCGTGACAATTACAAGCTAAATCCATATGCATACCCAGAAATCTATTCAGATTTCGGTATCAAAACAACTATTGCACGGATGCGGTCAACAAAACAAGAGTTTAATACTCTTTACAAATTACAAAACGGTAAGTGTGAATGATGTGGTGAGGTATTAGACCTATATTCCGATAAGCCTGACAAGGTCGAAATCCATCACATTATACCATGGAGTATTGGCGGAAGCCATAAGGAAATTAAGAATAAAACCATTGTTCACTATTTCTGTCATAAGGAGATTCACAAAACCTATGGTAAGAAACAGCCAACAATCATGAAATTTCCGCGCCCCGTTACCAAACGTCCTGTCAAGACCTCTAAATCAGCAAGTTAGAGGTGTATTTCAACCATTCATACCCTATCCCAGGGTATGTGTTACTGCTCGAGCCGGATGCGGTGAAAGCTGCACGTCCGGTTCCAACAGGGGAGGGTCACCGTGAGGTGATTTTCTTATCCTGGATCATATGTATGAAACAGGTATTAGTACAGATACACGTGCATACTTCTCAAGTGCAACAATGATTATTGCAGTACCAACAGGAGTTAAAATCTTCAGTTGGTTAGCAACTCTATATGGTGGATCAATTAAATTCACAACACCTATGCTTTACGCTCTTGGATTCCTATTCCTATTCACAATGGGTGGATTAACAGGAGTTGTATTATCTAATGCTAGCTTAGATCTAGCTTTCCATGATACTAAATTAAAATACTCCCGAGACCGTACTATAAACATATATAGTACACCGGGCAAGAATTATCATTATTATCAAATACCTATATATTATAATAAGATTATATCTTTTTTCCATATACCCTATAATAATTCCTACGCTACAACGAATAATATAACAAAATATATAATTACATCTTCATTATATACACGCCAATATAGTACAAATACTATGAATCAAGAAATACCTCAACCTAAACCTTTATCTAAATCTAATCTAAATCCTTACGTATTAGGCCTTACTGAAAGTAAAGGAGGCTTACATGTATATCTCAATCATGATAAGTTACAATTCCGCTACTATTTAAAATTAAATAAAAATCCCTTTAATTCTAACCTATTAACAAAATTATCCTTAGAATATGGAGGTAAAGTTATTAATACCAGCACAAATGTGCTTTGGAAGATTGAATCCCAACAGGTACTTAAATATAATATTATCCCCTTATTTAATAAGTATCCTTGTTTAACGACACGTATAGATCGACAATATAAGTTAATGAAAAAGTACTTATTATTAAACGAGAAACAACGAAGTCATACAAATTTAACTAAGAATACTATTAAGGATATATTAATTATAGATCAAGCTAATCTTTATAAGAATATAAGTCCTTTAATTACTTCACGACCTTATTACTTTGAGCCTTGATTAGCAGGCTTAAATGAGGGTATTAGTAATATCACAGGAACTGAACAAGGCCTTAAGGGATATAGTATTAGTTTAGATAATTTACATTTGGTTAAAATGGTCCGAGAATATTATGGATCTTCTAATAAGATTCAAACCTGGGTACAAAATAACAACAGTAGCCTCAAACCAGGTAAGATTGGTTATATAAAATATAGTTTAGAAATCCGTAGTTTAGAGGGTTTAAAGAAGGTAATTGAACATAATATAGGATACATGCAGGGAGAACAGTATTATCAAATACTAGGTTATCTCCGTGAGCATAAGTATTTCAAGGTATATTATGATAGTTTATTAAAAGGTCACAAATAAAGTATGTGTCATGCAGTTAAAGTTGCTGTAGTAATTTGGCTAATTACTGGTAATAGGCACTTCATATAAATTGTAATCATATGAATTATAGGTTATTAGTCGTAGATAATTTGAATATATATAAAATATAAATAATATCTATGAACAAATATAAGTAATTCAGTATAGATAATTTCACAAAATAAATAAATTATAATTAATATCTATCAACAAATATAGGTTATTAGTCGTAGATAATTTCACAAAATAAATAAATATGTGGGGTAACTATTGCTAACGATGAAGTCTTATAATGTCCAAAGCTAGGGATTTAATAAAGTTATAAGATAATATCGTGGGAACCTTTAGAATCTAATGAAACTAAGGGACGCCGTAGAGACTAAACGCAACAATATATTAGAATTTATCCGTAAATCTAATATTTAAATTATAGTCCGAACCTTTCTGCGAAGAAAGTAGCCTTTAAGTATTAAATCTATTAATATAGATATTAATACAAATGTTAACCCAAAATGTATAAAAAATAGATAGTAGAGCTAATTGACATACTACGTAGTAGCTCATTTCCATTATGTGCTTTCAATGGGAGCAGTATTTGGTCTATTCGCAGCTTATTATTTCTGGAGTCCAAAAATGTTTGGTCTATATTATAACGAAAAACTAGCACAAATTCAATTCTGGTTACTTTTCTTAGGTGCAAATCAAACATTTATGCCAATGCATTTCTTAGGTTTAAATGGTATGCCTCGTCGTATTCCTAACTATCCTGATGCTTTCTATGGATGGAATCTTATCGCTAGTGTAGGATCTCTTGTATCCGTAGTCTCAGTATTATTATTCTTATATATTGTATACGATCAATTAGTATACGGTTTAGAAAATAAATATACAGTTAGCGTATCATACGTTGATGAACCATCACATTCAGAGTCAAATGTAGTGTACTTATCAAATAATAAACATGCAAATACATTAGATTGGGTTACATCAAATCCTCCAACATATCATACATTTGCAAGCTTACCAACACAAGGATATGTATTCTAATTGTAAGAACACTTTAAATGTATCTCTTATAGTTAATTTATATATTTTATAGTGAAACCTTAATTATAAGGTAGTAGCTTAGTAAAAGTCTTATATGATTATACTTACTTTAAGTATAAAAATACAAGGTAAAACGAGTGAGGTAAGGATCAAATCAATGATAACCTCTTAAGTACCTTTAGTAGATAAAACAATCTAACCATCTTATAACTAAATAGGGATAAGAGAGGGCTAAGGGTACTAAGATCAAGCAATTGTGGTGAAATGGTAGACACGTTTAGTTTAGGACTAAATGAATAATATTCGTAATGGTTCAAGTCCATTTAATTGCAAAGAACAATAAAAAGCTGTGTATAAATATCGCTAATCTTTAAGATCATAACCAAGATATGTAATATCGAAATAAGGGGGGTGTGAGTCAGATAAATATGGGTAACTATAAATCTTATTCACACAAATTAGACCCGGCCCGTCCCACAGGGGACGTATCCGTGGGATAATTTAACGAATGTAAACAATACCACTCGCCAGTCTGAAATAAAATAAAATAAAATCAAACCAAATCTAACCTAACCCAACCTAATATAAGTAATAAAACGTAGATAATATTAGACCCGGCCCGCCCACAGGAGCGGGACGGCTCCGGGGGGTAGTTTAACAAATGTTAACATACCCAGTCTCAAATCCAATCAAATCTAACCTAACCTAAGATAACCTAACCTAACCTAAAATAAGTAATAAAACGTAAATCAAATTAGGCCCGGCCACAGGAGCGGCTCTATGCGGGAGCTAAACTATGACACTCATCCGTCTAAAATCAAATAAAATCAAATAAAATCAAACCAAATCAAACCTAACCTAATAAAAGTAATAAAACGTAGATCATATTAGACCCGGCCCGCCCACAGGAGCGGGACTGCTCCGCGGGATAATTTAACAAATGTTAACATACATCTCACCAGTCTAAAATAAAATCAAATATAAGTAATAAAACATAGACCCTATGCGGGGGCTCGCATGCGGGAGGCTAAAATTAAATAAATAAACAAACAAACAATCAATCAATCACTCCCACCAGTCTAAAATTCAATCAAATCTAATATAAGTAAATCCAACGTAGATAAAACGACAATATAAAACTTAAGTGTAAGAGCATCAAATTAACACAATAGGTATAGACCCGGACCACGGCTCCGGGTGGGTCAAATGAATAATACCCTCCTGTAAATCCCTGAAGGGAAGGGGATTGTGCCGCTCCACAGACGCGGGGGGCTAAACATAAGAATGTCTAATCATGAACAAATCTTATTAAAGTGAAGTAAAGTACCGTAGATAAATTGAAACATAGAAACGATGTATATGTTTAAATATAATAACCTTAATATGTGTCTAAATAAGTATAATAACTTTAATATATGTCTAAATCAGTATAATAACCTTAATATATTATTCTATCTTATAGACCCGGACCAACAACAGGGATAGGTAAATGCGTAGGATAAAATGAGCAATGTAAACCTAAGGTTAAAAATAAATATAGTCTAAGTAACACAATAAACGCAATCCCTCTTAAAAATAGAAAAATAGATTTTCTTATTTAAGGGAGGGGGGGATATAATAGTTCCACTATAAATAGAATAGAGGAGAATGTTTTGGGCTTTATACGGGAAAATAATAATAAATAATATAAAAATAGATAGTAGCGTAAGCAAGATCATGATAGAATTATACCTGGGGTTTACCATTAAAGTATAGTGAATCATATTAAATGTTAAATATTATCTAAATACATTATGATACGTCATGCCTTATGTTATCAGGATTAAGAGAGGTAAAGGTAAAGGTAAAGGTAAATAAGTTAATATCTCCTTAAAAACCTATAACCAATGTTCCACAGACATTATAATTTACGGTAGGTAATTTAAAGTAACTTAAGAATAGTACTGGATCTTATTAGGCCATATATTTATATTTAAGCATAAAGATTATATCACACTATATTTTAGGTTAATACTCGTAGACCCGGTCATAGGAGCGGGCTCACATGCGGGGGATAATTTAATTAAATATTAATTACATATCATCAGGTTAAATCATTGTAGTGCAAGTAAATAATTTAATAGATTAATAATCATAATAAATCATAATAAATGAGTGAAGCCACTAAATATCAGGTCAAGAAGTCATAAAGTTCGACTTCAAAGCTTCGTAATGAAAGGGGGGGGGGTAATAAAATAAAGGCAAGTAAAATATAACCTCCCGGCCCAAAAAAAATAGATTTTCTTTCAGAAAGAGATATTTAACCTTAAATATCTAACATATTTTACGGGAATAATACAAAGTTATTCATTAAACTAGACATGCGACAGGACAACCTAAGGTTTATATTGATACCACATATTAGAAATATATTAGAATATAGAATTCAGAATTAGGTATATTTTTATCATAAGAGGCTTAGATGATTTTATATATATTTATATATAAATAGAATATATTTATATAGTAGAGCTAAGCAAATGGGAATATAATAATATTAATAAAAAATAAAAAAATAGCTAAATAAATCACTTCAATAACATCAATTAGCATATCTAGAGACCCATATAACGGAGATAATCTATTTTATAAGTTGACAAATTTCCCTTTCAGAGATATTAAACCCAAACCCTAAAAATACCCAGACCGATCACAGACAGGGGACGACTCACATGCGGGCGGCTAATGTTTCAGATTATAATTTACGGGATTGTAAACAAGAATATAGATTGTACCTAAGGTACTAAATATGTTACGGTTATTGAGGGTAAATCTTATTAACACACATAGATCTTAATAATAAAATAAATCTAATCTTACTTGTAGTGCAAAGCAAATAGAAATTATATATCTTCTGTACAAAAATAGGATAGCTAAATATATTATAAGTGTTTTTACAAACTCAGGTCGAGACCTATAAGTTAATCATAACACTAGTTGAATAATTTGAGTAATATAAACAAAATATAGTATAATAATTATAATAATACCCTCCGCCCCTTGGCCACTCACTGGCACGGGGGGGCTAAACAAAATACAAACAAATATAGTTGAATTATTAGAGTAATATAACCAAATATAGTTGAATTATTATAGTAATACCTGACCACAGGAGTGATGTGTGGGCTACAATATAGTTGAATAATTTGAGTAATATAAACAAAATATATGCCAAAATATAGTATAATAATTTGAAGGGGCTAACTAAAATATAGTTTGAATAATTTGAATAATATAAACAAAATATAACCAAAAATAGTTAAATAATTAGAATGGGCTAACCAAAATATAGTCAAAAAAATAATCTAAAATATAAGTCTATAAAATCAAATGAAATAAAATATAATATTGGATCAGGTATCTTATTAGCACACATAGTTACCCTCATATATTATGTATAATTTTACTATTGTGAAGAATATATCATTTCTTATATGCAACTAAATATAGTATAATATAAGGTTTATATACTTAATTTACAGTAAGAATAGCCGTATATATTGAATAGAAATCATAACTTGAATAATTTGACGATTATGAACAAAATAAGCTCTAATAAAGTAAATCCCATAACTAATATAAGTATATTACTGTATTAAATATATAATTTTCACGGTAATACTAATGTTTTATATTTTAATATGTATCATTAGATGTATAATTTGAATATAGGGGCAAAACTATTTTAGGTAAATATATTATATATTTGATATATTTGATATATATTATATATTTGATATATTTGATATTATTTGATATGATTTAATCTCCCTCTGTTAGGGCTATTAGCTAGAAATATATTTATTTTAATTTCTATGTTAACTATATCGATTATTAATACTATCTTAGTTTAATTACTCTGACGTTAATTACTATCTTAAACTCATAGTTTGGTTGAACTGAACTGAACTGATATGACACTATTTGTTTACTATTTGGTAAATTATACAGGTTAGAAATATATGTTTACTATTTGGTAAATTATACAAGTTATAAGTATACAAATATTATATATAATTTATTTAAGTCTTACACTCTATACTAATAGTATTTTAATTACTAGTATAATGTAGATACCTTAGTAGTAAGCTCTTTTAAGAGAGTTTTTAATCCTAATTAATATCAAATCTCGTAAGAAAGCTATTAGTTATATCTTATTGATATAAACTTAATTATATTCAACAATACTATCTGAATTCTTCTGTGGTTTAGAAAAGGGTTGAAATGTCCATGCAATATTATTTAATATGCCAGATTATCGCTTAATCGGTAAAGTCGTTTTATTGGGTAAAACAGCTACTGGTTCGACTCCAGTTAATCTGAAATAAACTAACCGGTATAGATAATAACCAAACTCTTTTAAAGGGAAGATAGTTAATAATAAGGTATAAATCATCACTAGAGATTAGCTTAATGGTAGAGCATCTTTTTTACACAAAGAAAATATAGGTTCGATTCCTATATCTCTAAACCTGGCTTAAATGAGTCCACTAAGTGTGATTAAATCTAAGATAATTTAAGGGTAAAATGGCGGCTTCATAAGCTGAGCTTAGGAGTTCGAATCTCCTTCTTAGAATAATATAATTGTATATTAGAAGGGCATATATAAACCCAATATATTAAGAGATAAAATGACAAATGTAAACCTGATATAATCCAAGATAACCTGGTTGGCATCATTAGTTAATATATAATATACCAATTAATAAATAGGTTAATAACCGTAGATATTTTGCTAATTATAACCTTCAATCTAGTTAAGATAATCTATATTTAAATCTTAGTTACTGGCACAGTAAAATATAATACCGGGACCACAGGGGGATAAATATATTCGTGATAACCACAATATACCTTTTGTATTACGACTCAATACATTGTAATTAATCATATTTATCTATCCTAGTAATAGACCCCCCGCCACAAGGGGCGGGGCTCAATGCGGGGGCTAAATTGACATATATTAACTAGAGGTTCACTTATTGTAAGGGCACATTCCTGGCATATAAGATACTAACCTTCAATATACTAATTTATATTATAAGTAGCTTAAGTAACATAGATAAATTGCCAAATATTATAGATATTAATAAATAGAATATATTATAGCCTTTAAGTAAGCAATAGGATATTGTTATGACATAAAACACACATAAAAGTTAATAAAATGCCAAATGTTAACAAATATACTGACCTTTTCTCTAGGTCCCTGTATAACTTTAATTAATTTAGAAGAATTATTCATATCTTAATTAGCTTATTAGACGTAGACCCGGCCCGCCCACAGGAGCGGGACGGCTCCGGGGAGGCTATTTTTAATATTAGTATGATATTTTTAATATTAGTATAATATAAAATCGATATATAAGACAAGATATAATTATATCTTAATTAGCTTATTAGACGTGGACCCGGCCCGCCCACAGACAGGAGCGGGACGGCTCCGGGGAGGCTATTTTTAATATTGGTATAATATTTTTAAGATTAGTATAATATATAATCGGTATATAAGACATAATATAGTTATAACTTAATTAGCTTATTAGACGTAGATATTTTTAATATTAGTACAAAATATATGGTTAATATATAAGACATGATATAGTTATATGATTCTATAATCTGAATAATGCCTCGTGTATATCTTACTGTGACGGGTATTATAGTATAAACTTATATATTATATCCCCCTAATATTTAGCTTTATAGCCGTAGATAAAATGGAATATGTTAACATTGGGGAGAGATAGTTTAATACTTTATTAAAAGATATATTTTATTATTGATATAACCTATAGATGTAATGTAATGTAATGTAATGTAATGTAATGTAATTTAATGTAATTTAATGTAATATAATGCAACTTACAAACTTATAGTCTGAAAGTATCTTAGAATTATAGCATTAAACATTAACTATTTCATCAGTCGAGTCCATACTTTGTATTTTAAACTAATATTATTTCCTTTTATAGGTAAAGAACTATAGACCTCGACCACAGGTTCTGGGGACGGCTAATTTACTAATAGTAGTTCGATTTGATATAATTATTCTAATAATACTATCTAGATATTAGAACTAATATAAACCTAATATTAGATCCATTTGTAACTAAAGAGCCATAGATAAAATTACTAATGTAATTATATTTGGATATTATAATTAAACTATATAGATATAATAACTAATATAAACCAGATATGGGCCATGATAGTAATTAAATTACATATCAAGTAAGACAAAAGACTAATATATTAATTAATCTCATAAGCACCATAGATAATAACATTAAATAGAATCATTAGCATAAAAACCAGAGATAATAACACATTAAATAGAATTATTAGCATAAAAACCATAGATAATACATTAAATAGAAACATTAGACTCATAATATTTTAGTATCATGAGTATTAGACATTTATTATAATCTATTAAGCACTCAGTGCAGATAAGGTTTAAAGGTATAGATATAATAATACATATTAGGTTTTAAGGGTATAGATAAAATAATGTATGTAAACTTATATAATAATTAAATCCTGGTAATGTATCGGGTATATCAAATAAGGAATCTAGTAAATAGAATCAAGCATATAAACTAGTGTATAAACAAGTAGCTTTAGACCTTAATATTGTACCTTGATCGACATAATAGATATTTTGCATAAATAAACATAAATATAGTTAACATAAATATAGTATGGTACATTAATCGACACCCGGGCCGCCCACAGGAGCGGCTCCGGGGAGGCTAATAATAGATAGATATTTTGCAAGAGCTAAACATTAATATAGTACATTAATCAACAGAATAGATAGATAATTTGCAATATATAAACATATATATGACAAGGTATTATAATAAGATTAAGATTAAGATTAAGATTAAGATTAAGATTAAGATTTGGGTGACTATAATTAGTGGATATTTATCTATCTGGTTATTTATAGCTCAATTTGAGAGAGATCTTATTAGATCATTTTATTTTTATGATAACATATAGATATTTTGCCTAATGTTAACTTATAATGCTAAACTCTTAAAGAGATTAATAGTTAAGTTTAGTTAAGTTAAGTGAAGTTAAGTTAAGTTAAGTTAAGTTACCTTAATATTTGATGCTAATCTATAAGGTTATTATTTGTTTATTCATTCTATAGATATCTTATTAGAAATATAATTCCTCCCTAATATACTATAGATATATTATTATAAATATAATTACTCCCCCTAATATACTATAGATATTTTGAAAGATGTTAACAATATGGTACTTATCTTGATTAATACTTTAGTTTAGATATTTTATTTAATCTAAGAGAAAAGGCAGTAATTAAGCTGAAAGATCGATAAAATTATTGGATGGCTGTATTATTGTATCTTTGGTGCTTATTTATGTTTGATTACCCCCCCCCTGTCGTCACCGTCTATTTATTACTTATTTTAGTGATATAGTCTATCCTATCCTTGTTTATTTGGTAGGTCTAATCTATGGCTTTTAGAAAGACATTCATGTTCTATATTTTGATATACTTTATTTTATGTCGATCAATCCTTGTTTATTAATATGTTATTATCTATGGGACTTGACCTGGATATTTTAGTTTATATAGTCATTATTTGTTTATATATACGGTTTTATCTATATGCTATTAGGAGAATATTAGGAGAATATTATTATCCCCCCCTTATATTATATTTATATTTATATTTATACATCTCTTTGTTTACTTTTATCTTATTATCCATACATATATTCCCTTAAAGTTTCAGAATTACCTCTATTAAATATGTAACAGAGACACATTGGTTAAAATCTCTGAAAGAGGAATCAATTGGTTAGGAGGGTTTATGGTTGTAACACTAATTTTTATACTATTATAGTTCAGTAATATATTAGACTCTTTATGTTACTTGGTATCTTATTATCTTTGTGTACTCATCTTTAAGATTTTCCCCCTTATATGTTTCTATTTGTCATTTTATCTATTTTATGGGACTAATATTTATATTATTAGATTATAATAAATTATATAACCTTATATGTTTCTATTTGTCATTTTATCTATCTTATAGGACTAATATTTATATTATTAGATTCTAATAAATTATATTCCCTTAATACTTATTAAATTATAATAAATTATATTCCCTTCATGTTTATTTGTATCTTATTATTCTCGTGTTTATCCCCCCCTTCATGGTTCAGAATATTTTCTAATTATATGTTTATATTGTACATTTTATCCCACCCCGCATGATGGGTCTACGGCTAGTACGAAGATATTTATATGATATATTTGTAAAGTTCTAAATTAAGGACCCCTTTATTTCTAATTGTTAACTATGACCTGTAATACTTTTACTTGAGGGAGATAATACTTTTACTTGAGGGAGATAATATTTGTTACTCAGAGTTTATATTTGTGTTATTATCTATTTATCAGAACTATTTTATGATCAGATGTTATTACCACCCATGTTGTTATCTTGTACATTTATAGACCTTTGAATTATTATATATAACCTATTAGCTTGTACTTTTCTAGACATTTGAATTATTATATATAACCTATTAACTTAATCTAGACTCATATGTTTACATTACGATGGTTTATCTACGGTTATAATAAGGAAAATAATAAGAATATATTTTTAGGGAAATTAGAGATTATTTGTTCTATTTCTTAACCCTTTGCCTAAGCCAGTAAAGTAAGAAGTATTGAACCTTGATTTATAACCTTACTTGAGTATAATATTATATTTATTTATATCAGTTTATATTAGAACAATTATCTACGTGACTTGACCTTAAGGTTCACTTGGATCAGATCAAATAAGATCAGATCAGATAATATATTAATCCTTAAGTTTATTTTTATTCTTTTATCTATGCTATTTAACCTAATATTTAATACTTAAGCCCTCAATGTTATTATCTTATACTAATATTACTGTATTAATATTCTTGATTAACCTTTATTTTAACTTAAATACTTTTGTTAATATATTGGATTTTATCTACGGTTACTAGTAGGAATTTGAGAGATTTATTACTTATTAACTGAACCTTATTCTTAACAATTAGACTGTAATAATAGTGAATACATTAGTTTATATTTATATTACCATCTACGGCTTGAAAGCATTTATAGTTGTTTACTTTTATTATTCTGTATTAATTTCACACATTGCACTATTTATAGTTGGAATTTTAATTCTCATTGGTTTAGATATTGCATTTTAACTATGTATTTTTTGTAATATATAATATTGTATTATTTTTTTTGTAACTAAGTCGGTACCTTTGCCCTTTTTAGAACTTGGTATTTTTATCCACATTGGTTTATTTTTTGCATTTTATCTACGGGTTTTGGCTTATATTTTTAATTAGATTTTAGAATAAATATCTCTCTTTGTCTTATTAGTAGCTTAGGATTTATGTTATTAGATTTTGGTGTGAATATCCCTATTTGCTTTATTAATAGTTACGAATATTATTTACTCATTTGTTTAGCCCTTGTCAATTTTAGCCCCCGCCACAAGGGTCTACGGGTCACAAGCTCAAATAGTTATATATTATTATTGTGTGTGTAAGTTTCACATTTTATCTTTTTAGAGCTGGAAATATTATAATACCATTTGTTTATATATTGGATTTTATCTACGGCTATAATCATAATATTGTTAGATGTATTTATTATAGTATGTAAGTTGAATACTTTTATCCTGTTAATAGTAATTCATCTGTTTAGCCCTATTATTATTTTGTCTTATCTTATCTTATATTTTTAATGCAATACCCCTTTCCATGAAGGAAGAAGATATATCTAATTTTAGCTAAGGCTTAGAACCTTAAAGAGTTTTATTGTGCATTCACACTTTATCATATTTAGAGTTTGAAAGTTAAGAATACATTAGTTTATATCTATCATTTGGTCTACGATTATTTAGGGATATATGGGGAGATAATATTATTATTGTACTTTGGTTCATTCATTTCCATATTTAGTCCTTCGAATCATGAAGTACATAGTTAATATTTGATTTTTTATCTACGGCTATTTACCTGAAGGAGTTGATATTATTTTTATACATTAGCACAACATATTACCTTATTTAATCCTTATTATATAATTTTATATCCATTTATATTTCGCATTTTTAGTCACGGCTATTAGGGGATATATTGAGATATATTTATTATTGGACACTGGAAGACACATTATCTTATTATAGGCTTTGACTCCTTATTTAGAACTTCGAACCCTGCTATATATAGGTTTAGCTTTTGCATTTTATCCCCCCTATTGTTAGATATAACGGTACATAATATTTTATATTATTATTGGGCATATGACACACACATTTTCTTATTATGTCAATAGTACCCTGATATACTTAGGTTTAGATCCCGGCTTGAAGACAACCCTAAATATATAATGGTTTATATGTGCGCGAAAATATAGATCTCTTTAAGTGATTTTTAATCTGACCTTATTGCATCTGTAGCCCCCTTATCTGGAAGGATATAGTTATAATTGATTATTATGGCTCACACGTGACACTCTTTGACTTATTTTATTCTTATGGAGCTTGCTGCACATAGGTTAACATTTGAGATTTTATCTGCTCTTAGTTAGGGAGATTTGGAGATACATTTACTTATTCCTTAATATATTACTTACATTTATATTAAGTTAATTATTTATTTATTTATTTATTTAATTATTTATTTATTTAATTATTTATTTATTTAATTATTTATTTCGTTATTTATTTATGTAGCTGGATTAAAGATGATATAGATTTATACAGGTTTACATTTATGCATTTTATCTGCTGCTGTTACGATGATATAGAATTATACAAGTTTACATTTATGCATTTTATCTGCGGCTAATACGAAGAATTATATGCACTCTTTTGTTCATTACCATAATCCTCTTAGACCTTACACACAATTCTAGTTATACACTCCCCCCCTTAGTTATATGAGATTAATACCTTTATTACCTATCATTATACACATACCTTATTTGTAGAGTGGTTCATACACACCTTACTTAGGGTACTATTTTAATAAACAGATAATCAATCCTGAGGCTCTTGTTACACTAATATTTATAGCTTCTTGGTGTTCAATAAGATGTATTAATATTGCCCTTAAACCTCGGTGAGTTTGATGGATTGTAGACTAAAGGCAAGTCATTACTATTTGGCAGTGATAATAGAAGTTCGATTCTTCTCAATCCAATACATTTAATACCGGGACCTATTCATGATATTATTGTACACTTGATTATTATAGTGTACCTTAATACTTGGGTTAAGTCGATATTTGACTATATCTTCCGAAGATATAGTTTAACGGTAAAACATCCAGCTTTTAATTGGTACAATATTGGTTCAAATCCAATTATCTTCAATTTATCTCAACCTCCCCCCCTTTACACATCCCTAACTTTAAATTAGGAAAAGGATCATTTAAGCATAGTCTGTAGCTTATGTAGATTTACCTAATACTAATAGTATTAGATTTTATCCTATTAGATGTGACTTATACGAATATAAGCTAATGGTAAACTAAGTGATTTCCACTCTCAAATTGTCTGTTCGAGTCAGACTATTCGTAAGAAGGAATTGTAGCTTAATCGGTAAAGTGTCTAGTTGTCAATTAGATTGATATCGGTTCGAATCCGATTAATTTCGACAAACACCCTCTAAACTTATATAATTCTAAACTACTGTACTTGTAGCATAGATTGTTTTATTACTTGGAAAGATCCGTCTATCGGCAGAGACAAGTATTTGCTATATACTAAGATTCTATCTTTTAAAGGTTCGACTCCTTTTCTTTCCGTTATCACTATGATAGTTATTATACTCCCTTAAAAGGGTATAGTATAGTATTATAGTTTCATTATAATTAGATTATATAACTAATAGTCATTAGTTTATAATCATACCATAGTTAATAGTTTAATGTTAGCTAAGGATGAATATGAGACAGAAATTTTATACATGCGAATAAAATGGATCCTTGTGGTTTTCCACATCGATACATTGTGAGATTGATGAGTAAAATGAGGGCTTGATCCTAATTAGACCCATAGTCTAAGTTGTACCTTTGGTACAAAGATAAACATTAAAACTTTATGATCCCTTGTATCCTTCGGGTTATCCTAGCAATAGGATGGATTGTATTGTTAATATGTTCCATGAGGCAACAATCAGGGAGCCTAGCACCTTGAATTAATGTATCATTTGGTACGTTAATATTGGAGATCTTCGGATCGTCTTAGGATTAAGAACTCATCGGATTAGACATTTATAGCAAAACTGAAGTATTGGTTATACACCCCTTCGGGTTAATTAATATTAAGTCTTAGGATATAAGTCTGTGATCTGTAGCTAGCAGTTAGTGCTGAACTAGTCATATTGGTGCTTATACCAACAAAGTTATTTATAATACTTTGCAGCAGTAGAGAATCTTTATCAATGGTGGCAACACTGAACATGTTATCTGTCAAAATCTTGTCTGTAAAATAATTAAATAGTAGCTTAAGCATAATTTTTATGCTAAGCTGAAGAATAGATTGTTAATAATGTCTGTGGATATGGTGATTGTTTATAATAATCATTCCACTCCTTAAAATATACATTTTAAGGGGTTTATCTATCAATGACATATGCTTATATTTAGTATTCTAATCAAGCATTAGTTTGTAACTTGTATTTATATAGGTTATATGTGAATGTTTTAGATCTTGATAATATATTATTACCATATATCGTAAGATATGTACTAATAATAGTTATTACGAGATATTAAGAGATATAGGTAAATACGAAGATTTATTTCTAATAATTTAAAATCCCTTTCACTCCTTAGGGAGTGAGGAGGACTAGAATCAAGTCTATAATGAAGACTATTAGAAAGTTAGTTCTTGCCAAAAAATGTGCCAGCAGCAGCGGTAACACATTGAGAGCTAATATTATCCAGAATAATTGGGTTAAAAGTGTAAAAAGTGTAGGGTTAAAATTATACTTAATATTCTATAACTTTCAGGTCCTACGGGATTAGTAAGAATTAGGATTATTAGGAACCTAGAGAGTTAATAGCGGGAATATAAATTCTATTTAGAGCTTAAATGCAGTGATATAGAAAAGAATATCAGAGATGAAGATGATTCCCATGTTAACTCTGACTCACTATTACTAAAGCTCAGAAAGTAAAATAGATTAGATACCTATGTAGCCTGAGCCGGCAACGATGAATGCTAATATAGGATAAATTAAGATCTAGTATCTTTAGTTATGGTCCTATATAAAGTGATAACCAAGCATTTCACCTGAGGAGTACCTTTGCAAAATTGAAATTCAAGACATTTGGTAGTATTCTAAACTCACACTGAAGTATGTTATTTAATTAGATATTCCGCTAGAATCTTACCAGTATATGAATATATATTTAATCAGTTACTAAGTAACCTAATATATTCTTGCAAAAGAGTGTATTAATAGTTTATTAATTGTCACAAATATATACCGGTGTTACATGCTTGTTATCAATTCGTGCTTTAAGGTGGTTGATTAAGTTCGCTAACGAATGTAATCCATGTAATATAAAACAATATTAATATTAATTAGCTGTATTAAGTGTACAAGATTTTATCTTGTATGTTTAATATTGTTTATATTCATACAATGTATGAATTAAACAGTTGACTTAACGGTCAATATATAATTAAGTACTAAGAAATTAGTTTTAAAATGGAGTAAGACAAAGCATCATGATCCTAATATACTAGGGCTATAGACGTGCCACTAAATAATTAGTACAATAAGTAAGGTCTAAAATGATAAAAATAGACTTGAACAGCAAAACTAATAGTCAATTGATAAATAGTAAAGGTTCCGGCCTAGGATTAATAAAAATAACAACTCTTAAGAGTGTTACAAAAAAATAATCTTAACTAAGTTATCTTAACTATATGGATATGCATTTGAAATTCAGTGCATTGAAACAGTAAATGTGAGTAATAGCTAGAGAGAACATAGCTGTGAAACAGATCTAGAATGTATACAAATCGCTCATCAATACTCTAAAGAGGTAATGTCTAGAAAGTAAAAGAGATATTAGGATCACAAGTGCCATAATCTGGTATAGTGTATTTTAATGTCGAGCAGATAGATAGAGGCTTGATAGAGTATAAGTTGAAACATAGTTACTGTAGATGAATCTGCAGTGGGAAATTATATAATTAGACTTTATATAAACACTTAAATATGAGAATAAAAGAAACTTATGATCATAATGATAGTAGCTTAAGAATCTTAGGATTCGATGGGCTAAACTTATAACCATAAAATGGGGGGTAAAGTAAGATAACTAGATCAGGAGGTTAAGCATATAAATGGCCAATAGATCTATAATCTATTTACCCTAACATCATATAGATAATTTCCCAAATGTAAACAATAATAATCTTCTAATGGGAGTCATAATCAAAAATAAACCATTTATAATAAAATAATAATAAGATACAATAGATATTTCAGCAAATGTTAACAAGAATAATATAAAATAATAATAAGATAAGATTCAATCCAATAGATATTTTAGCAAATGTTAACAAGAAATAATATAATATAATATAATATAATAAAATAATAATAAGATTCTATACAATAGATATTTTACCAAATGCCCGGACCGCCCACAGGAGCGGGACGGCTCCGGGGGCTTAAAAAAGAATAATAAAATAATAATAAGATACAATACAATAGATATATTACCAAATGCCCGGACCGCCCACAGGAGCGGGACGGCTCCGGGGGCTTAAAAAATAAATAAGATTATAAAATAATAATAAGATCTTATAATAATAAGATACAATAATAAGATGATAAAATAATAATAAGATACAATAATAATAAGATACAATAGATATTTGACCATATGTTAACAAGAATAATATAATATGATACAATACATTAGATATTTTGCTTTACTAAACAAGTAATAAAATGATACAATACATTAGATATTTTGCATAATATAAACAAGAATGATTAGATACATTAGATATTTTGCATAATATAAACAAGAATTGATTAGATACATTAGATACTTTGCCATATATAAACAAATAAATAATAAAATGATACAATACAATACAATACAATACATTAGATTATTTTACCATACTAAACAAGTAATAATATGATTAAATACATTAGATATTTCACCAAATACCCGTACCGCCCACAGGAGCGTCTTGCTCCGGGGGCTAAACAAGAATACCTCATATAAAGGGTGTATACATGGTATTAAAATATCATATGAACAATCAAATAAAAAATACAAGTAAAAATCAAATTAAATCTAATATAACCTAAATATATACAAGATATGATGGATAAATTACCAAATGTTAACATAAATACTTAAAAGGGAATAGGAATTTAAGTGTAATATGAATGTGACAAGTAAAATCAATCAAATTAAATATAATATAAACCTAAATATATACAAGATATGTTGGATAAATTACCAAATGTTAACAAGATCTCGGGGGAGAAAAATCATGATTAAAAAGGGGGTATTAAATATGCATAAGATCTAATTTGCTAAACCAATAAATACTTAAAATAAGATAAAGGGGGTATTTAAGTGTCATAAGATTGTGAATAGTATTAATTAATTACAATATATTGGCTAAAATACTAAATCTTATCAAGAAATAGGACTTATTTGTTAGTTATTTTAGTGTAAATACTATTAAATACTAATAAATGTTAGATATTTTACCAAATGTAAAACATAATATTAAATATATATGTATGTATATATGTATGTATGTATGTATGTATGTATGTATGTATGTATGTATGTCAGATAAGATACCAAATATAAACTAGACTAGACTAGATAAGATAAGATAAGATAAGATAAGATCAAATAGGTAATTTAATTCTGATTAACAATGTGGGCGCAACTAAATAATTTCACAAATGGTAACAATAAATGTCAGGATTAAAGAAGGTTTACAATCTGGGCAATATAAATAAGCTAATTTCACAAATGGGAATAAGATATGTCAGGACTAAAGAGGGTTGTAATGGAATATTATATGATACTGTAATACATCAACTAAATTACATAATAGATATTTTAACTAATGTTAACAAATTATAAGAAAGGTTTAATAGTCCTCTAAATAATAGATATTTTAACTAATGTTAACCAATACTAAGAAAGGTTAAATAGGCCTCTAAATAATATAATATGATTCTCTGTCATCAAATGGTAATAGAAATAGACCCAGTCCAAGTAGGCTAATTTAATGTTAATTACATGACTCAGAAAAGTTTGATAAGGTCTGTCTGATACAAGATATGATATAATAAGATAAGATAAGATAAGATCTTAGAAGATAAGATAAGATAAGATCACATATAGTCTAATGAAAGTATAAGATAGATTAGATATTTTGGTTAATACCCGGCCCGCCCAGAGGAGCGGGACGGCTCCGGGGGCTAAACAAAAGATATAATAGATATTTTGGCTAATTAAAACAAAAGATATAATAAATATTTTGGCTAATTAAAACAAAAGATATGATAGATATTTTGGTTAATATAAACAAAAGATATGATAGATTAAATAAGGTCTATACATAGTGTTCTGTGAAATAATAAGATTATATCATACAAGAAGGTAAATAGTCTTAGATAATTTCACAAATGTTAATAATAGATATTTAAAGTTAAATAAGGGTGTAATATGATATCATATTAAATAATAAGATAAGATAATATCATACAGAATAAGAAGATAATATCAGATATTTTGATAAAGCTAAACCACATGTAAGAAAGATTAATGTTAATGTATGATGTTATACGATATAATATGGTTATATAACACTGAATAAGATTTATGTATGATGTTATACGATATAATAAGGTTATATAGTACTGAATAGGATTAATATATTAGCTAATATGACTAATGTTAATTATATGTTCCTTAAAGTGGGGCAGGGAGGGTAAAGTTAATACTCCTCTTTATAGGCCTTGTATTATATTTAGAATTGGATAATATATATATCTTAATATAACCTAGATATTTTACCAAATGGTAACAAGAATACAAGGTTCTGTATTTAGTTTAGTTTAGTTTAGTTTAGAGTTACATTAACCTATTACAATATGTATATATTAGATATTATTACAAATGTTAACAGAATATAATAAATTCCTTTAATATAAGACCGTATATACTAGATATTTATATTTATGTAAATTATTAGTTAATAAATAAATTCTATAAGTAGCGTAAGCAAACAAATAACTTAATACTTACTTATTATATAAAACTTAGGGTAAAATAATAGAACATAATAGAATCTTAAACAAGCCTTCCTAAGGTAAATATCTCGTATAAATACAAGTTTGTAGGCTATTACATAATTGTACAGGACTAAAGGGATATTATAAGATATTATAGATAAATCATTTAGATATTTTTACAAATGCCCGGACCACAGGGGACGGCTCTATGCGGGGGGCTAAATAAGTATACCCTCTAAAATATATAGTTAAGAGTAAGTCATTACTTGATTATACATGATTATACAGGACTAAAAGATATAATATAGATATTCAGGTAAATCGACGCAGACCAGAGACGGCTCCGGGGGGTTAATTTGCCTAAGGTAATGTATTATATTTAAGGAGGAATATAAATAATATTTATTTATACGGTATATATATAGTTATGGCCATTAGGTCATTATACGGAACTTAAAGATAAAGATACTAATATTATGGGCTAACTACGTAGATAATTTAACGAATATAAATAACATGTGTTATAATCTCGAATAAATATGGAAAAGGCCAATCATTACAGTATAATACGGGACTAAAGGATAGAATCTAAATATAGTTAGGGGCCAGTCATTACAGGATAATACAGGATAATACGGGACTAAAAGATAATATCTAAATATAATACAGGATAATACAGGACTAAAAGATAATATCTAAATATTATACAGGATTATACAAGATTAAAAGATAATATCTAAATATTATGGGTTATTACCGTAGATATTTTTACGAATATTAATAATAGGGTGAATATCATGTATGAATATAATTCCCAATATGATGTTAGACAATATATTTTACAGTAGGTTATTACATAATTATACAGAATTAAACATAATTAAGTATGATTTAAGATTATTATCGTAGATATTTTGAAGATTATTAACAATAGTGCTATCTATAATATAGTTTAGTCAGATTGTACTGAACTAAGCATAGTATAGTAAAGAGATATTAATTATATGTCACGTAGATAATTTGAAGAATGTAACTAATATGGTGTTAATATCATATAAATATAATTCAAGGTCATTGCATGATTGTATAAGACTAAATAATCATATATTATTCTCCCTTAGAGGCTATAGCTAATTTTAATATTATAAATTAGATCTAAGTTAAGTGTTATACTATTACGTGTGCCTAAATATAAACATATTAAACACTATACCATAGACCCTCCTTATTCATGAGGGATTTACCACAAGGCATTAAAATAATCATATTTTTAGCTGACTATTTTGAATATTGTAATTCCATATCTTATTAAATGTTATTCTATTAGCTATATAAGATACATTTTACTCATAAATACAGTAGATATTTTTAATATTGTAACTTGGATCTTGTCTAAGTATAATGTTATTATTTCCATATAAATATATACATTTTATACTTTTATACTTTAGACCGTAGATAATTTTAACATTATAACTCATATACCTTCAGTCCCGGTAGGCTAATATGAAGATTATAACTCATATATAGTTAAAGGTTATTCTATAATGAGAACTTAAAAATATATATTTTACATTAAGATATCACAGATAATTTCAATCTCCTTCAGAGAAAGGGGGGGTATTAATATCTTGTTCAAGTATAGAGTCTTAACTTATAAGATATTACTAGCACGGGCTAAATTATATAATGAATTTAATATAAGGTTAGAGTGGTATTCTATTAACTTAACATTAAGGTATATATTTAGGCTTATATACCGTAGATAATTTGAAGATTATAATAAATATGTTGTTTAAATGTTATATTATTACGAGTACTTAAATACATAGATTTTATATTAATATCTTGTTTAAGTATTATTATATTATTTCAATATAAATAAATACATTTTATATTTGAAGACCTTAGATACATTTCATACTAGAACACATGGGATAATTTTAACATTGTTACTTATATCTCTTTAATAAAGGCACATAAACTTATAATATAAAATATTGTACAGAGCCAATATAGATAATTTGCACAATGTAATTTATATCTGGTTTAAGTCAGATCATATTGATTAAGTATATATACATTTATATCTTTATGCATAAATCCTATAGGATAATTTGAAGAATATAAATATATATGTTTGTCTGTCTGCATATTTATAGTATAATCCTATAGGCTAATTTAAATAGTATAAATATATGTGTATGTGTATGCTTATAGTAAAATCCTATAAGATTATTTGAATAATATAAATATATGTGTATGCCTATAGTATAACCTTATAGATAATTTGAATAATATAAACTAAAGTATTGTCTAAATAGAGTGTGTTATATGAAGACTAAGGCATAGTTTGTAACAGATCCTTAAAAAATAGGATATACTTGGTATCGAACCAAAGGGGGAATGAATTTGCAATTCATTTACTTTACCTAAAGTATAATTATATCCTTATGCATAATACTAATTGATCCTATTAACTCATACTATAATACCTTTGATATTAAGATATAAATACAAGATTATAAGTAATCAATTTATTAGGTTTGGATACGAGTAATTAAATACCTAGTAAAACAAGTCTATAATACTATAACTACTAGACAAGTATATTAATAGGATTAATAAATCCTCAAATACAGTGTATTAGTAAGGTTACATTCTATTGCTAAAATAATAACATATTTATTGCTTAAATATAGAATATGACGCCTTATCCTTTTAGGTTATATAAGATTATAATGGCAATATATTTCATAATTGTACTTTTATCTATGGTACATTAGGGAGAAAGTATTAATGTATATTTTATTAACAATTAAATCCTATTATTTATACATTATGCGACTATCTATTACTTAAAAAGGTTATTATTTATATTTGTGTATATATCTATTACTTAAAAAGGTTTATTATTTATATTTGTGTATATATCTATTACTTAAAGAGGTTAATTATTTATATTTGTGTATTTATCTATTACTTAAAAGGGGGGAATTATAACTATTACATTTCTTTCCTTCCTTTCTTTCTTTCTGATTATAACTTCAATATTAATAAGTTTTATACTACGAAGGTATCTTATTTATATTTGTTAAATTATCTACTGTAAATAGGGAATAATTAGTTTCTTGAGTATAATTTCAATATTAATTAGTCTAACACTATGAAGGCCTCTTCTTTATATTTGTAAAATCATCTACGGGTTCTAAGGGGATAATTATATTACATTTCTTTTCTTAGGTTTAAACTTCAATATTTATTAGTTTTATTCTATGTTATACATCCTCTTATTTTTGGTTATTTTAATATATTGGATTTTATCTACGGGTTATAAGACATAATTACAAATATGTATCTATATTAAGCTTCAATATTAATTAGTTTAATATTATTAGAGCATCTTATTTATGATTGTTAATTTAACTCCCCCCCGGAGCCCACGCCACAAGGGGCGGAGGGTCTACGGGTCGTAAGGGGGTATAATAGTTAAACTATTCTTTTCAAAGGTCTAGCTAATATTAATTAATCTAACACTGTGAACCCTTTTATTTAGATTGTTAATTTAGCCCCTGAGTCGTAATGGGTATAATAGTTGACTATTGTTTTCAATGGTAAAACTTCTATAGTTTACACTATGAAGTCTTTATATTCTCCGTAAAATATAGTGTTTTAGCTTCCGGTACGAGCATTATA
>JAJMCZ010000197.1:0-30812 GCA_030573245.1 Ascobotryozyma americana | reverse complement strand
TGAAATCACAAATCAATAACAAGAAAAGCGCCAATGAACGCTTGAACGGTTTACAGGCAGTTTCATCTATTGCTTCTTCGAACCGTCTTCCGGCTCAGATTGAGCCCTTTGTCGTCGAATTACTTCCAAGCATCCTTTCAAAAGCTGTCGACAAAGACGCTGAAGTTCGTACTTTGGCTGAACAAGTTGCTGATGCAGTCACAAGATGTGTAAATCCAAATTCAATCAAATTTATTCTTCCATTCGTTCTTGAAAATATTACCCCCTCTGCCAAATGGCAAATCAAATCTCTTTCTCTTAAACTCGTTATGGCTCTTGTTGATATCGCTCCCGGTCAGGTTGCTCTTCGTATGCCGGAACTTATTCCTATTTTATCGGAAGCCATGTGGGATACCAAACCGGAAGTTAAAAAAATCGCTACAACTGCTATGGAGAAAGCTTGCGAAACTATCCAAAACAAGGATATCGAACGTTTCATTCCAAAACTTATCAATTGTATCTCGCATCCAACTGAAGTCCCAGAAACTGTTCATTTACTAGGTGCAACTACTTTCGTACAGGAAGTCACCTCAGCAACTCTTTCTATTATGGTGCCTTTGCTTTCTCGTGGTTTGGCGGAACGTGAAACTTCAATTAAGCGTAAAGCTGCTGTTATCATTGATAACATGTGTAAACTTGTAGAGGATCCTCAGGTTGTTGCTCCCTTTTTACCGAAACTTATGCCGGATCTTGAGAAAAATTTTAATAATATTGCTGATCCTGAAGCTCGTGGTGTTACAGATCGTGCTCTTACAACTTTACTTCGAGTTGGTAACGTTATTGATGGGAAAATTCCAGAAGTTTCAACTGCTGGTGATGTTGCTGTAACTAAAGCTACTCTTGAAGAATTACTCAAGTCTAGTAAATTTGATAAAAAATATTCTATTCTTGTTGATTATGCTGCTGCAATTGCTGGTAATTTGGTTGATGAAAGATCAAATGAATCTCTTGATTGGCTTAATAATATCGCCCCTATTCTTACAGCTGTGTTGCATGAAGATAATGCTAAAAAAATTGTTGATGAATTTAGAACTAAATCAATTGCTAAGATTCCTGAATCTTCTATGCATATTGAAGCTGAAGAAGAAGGTGAAGATCTTTGCAACTGTGAATTCTCGCTTGCTTATGGTGCTAAAATCCTTCTTAACCGTACAACTCTTCGTCTTAAACGTGGTCATAGATATGGTCTTTGTGGTCCAAATGGTTCAGGAAAATCTACTCTTATGAGAGCTATTGCTAATGGTCAAGTTGAAGGTTTCCCATCACCGGAAGAATGTAAAACTGTCTATGTTGAACATGATATTGATGGTACTCATGCTGAAACTTCGGTTGTTGACTTTGTTGCCACTGATCCTGATGTTGTTATTAAGGATAAAGATGAAGCTGTTAAAGCTTTATTAGATGTTGGTTTCTCTGAAGAAATGATTAAAATGCCAATCTCTTCTCTTTCTGGTGGTTGGAAAATGAAACTTGCACTTGCTCGTGCTGTACTTAAAAAGGCGGATATTTTGTTACTTGATGAACCTACTAACCATTTGGATACTGTTAATGTTGCTTGGTTGGTTAATTATATTAATACTTGTGGTGTTACTTCAATTATTGTTTCCCACGATACTGGTTTCCTTGATCAAACAGTTCAATACATTATACATTATGAACGTTTTAAACTTCGAAAATATAAAGGTAATCTTTCCGAATTTGTAAAGAAGGTTCCAACTGCTAAATCTTATTATGAACTTGGTGCCTCTGAAGTTGAATTCAAGTTCCCAGAACCTGGTTATCTTGAAGGTGTAAAGACAAAACAAAAAGCTATTGTTAAAGTTAATAATATGACTTTCCAATATCCTGGTACTGATAAACCACAAATTCGTGATATTAACTTTCAAGTTTCTCTTTCTTCTCGTATTGCAGTTATTGGACCAAATGGTGCTGGTAAATCTACATTAATTAATGTACTTACAGGTGAACTTTTACCAACAGAAGGTGATATTTATGTTCATGAAAATTGTCGTATCGCTTACATTAAGCAACATGCTTTTGCTCATATTGATAATCATTTGGATAAGACTCCATCTGAATATATTCAATGGCGTTTCCAAACTGGTGAAGATCGTGAAACTATGGATCGTGCTAATCGTCAAATTACAGAATCTGATGAAGCTGCTATGAATCATATTTATAAGATTGATGGTACACCACGTCGTGTTGTAGGTATTCATTCTAGAAGAAAATTCAAGAATTCTTATGAATACGAGTGCTCGTTTAAACTTGGTGAAAATATTGGAATGAAATCAGAACGATGGATTCCTATGATGAGTGCAGATAATGCTTGGATACCTAGATCTGAATTGATTGAAACACATTCTAAACTTGTTGCTGAAGTTGATATGAAAGAAGCACTTGCTTCTGGTCAATTCCGTGCTTTAACTCGTAAAGAAATTGAAGCTCATTGTGAACTTCTTGGACTTGATGCTGAACTTGTTTCTCATTCACGTATTAGAGGTCTCTCTGGAGGTCAAAAGGTTAAACTTGTACTTGCTGCTTGTACATGGTTAAGACCTCATTTAATTGTACTTGATGAACCTACAAATTATCTTGATCGTGACTCCCTTGGAGCTCTTTCCAAGGCTATTAAAGCATTTGAAGGTGGTGTTGTTATTATCACTCATTCTGCTGAATTTACTAAGGATTTAACTGAAGAAGTGTGGGCTGTTAAAGATGGTGTTATGACTCCATCAGGACACAATTGGGTTTCTGGACAAGGTGCTGGACCTCGTTTAGATAAGAAAGATAATGCTGAAGAGGATAAATTTGATGCTATGGGTAACAAGATTGAAACTAAGAAGAAGGCTAAGAAATTGACTTCTGCTGAACTCCGCAAGAAGAAGAAAGAGCGTATGAAGAGAAAGAAAGAGCTTGGAGACGCATATGTTTCCTCTGATGAGGAGTTTTAAAAGATATATAAAATGTATGAACTATAGTAATATATAAAAAGGTATTAACTATAGTAACATAAGAGGGTATGAACTATTAATTACGATAAGTAACAGTTTCTTTTGGTTTTCTGTTTGTTAAATTCAAAATAAAAGAAAATTAGATTTTTTCTTTATATTTTTTCTTTTTTTTTCTTGGTTTTGCGTAGCTGATAGATTAATTTTATTTTTAAGAAGCAAATAAAAAAATTCATTTTATAGTTAAAAGTAGTGTTGTGTATGTGTATTTGATTTTTATGTAGTTTACTAAGATAAAAGGATAAAAACATTAAATGTACTAAAATATTTAATAAGACATATGTATGTGTGCATTAATATAAACAAATAATTGAATTCACTACAAGCTATATAAGAAAAGTAAAGTATTCCCTAATCGGTACGCTGGATTATGTGGAATCCGGAACCAGATTCCACAATACCGGACAATTGGCCAGGTTTTAAATCAAAAGCAGCATTTTCGAACTCCTTCTGCATTTCACCACGACCGAAATAACCCAAATCACCGCCTTTATGAGCTGAAGAACAGTCAGATTCGGTCGACGCTAATTTAGCAAGCGTAGATTCACCAGAAAGAATCTTTTTTCTATGTGATTCTAAAATTGTTCTTGCTTCTTCCTTTGATCTTGTAATATTTTGTTCTTTCCAACTTGATGGTCTGCGAGATTGTGCATGTTTAATTAATAAATGTGAAGCTCTAATTTTGTCAGAGCCATTTTGATTGTTTTTTGAAGAATTCTTCGTTCCCATAGAAGAAGTTGTACCTGAAGATGGTGCTTGTGAAGCAATTTGAGGGTGGTTTTGTGAAAAAACATTTGCCATGTATTCTTTTAATTTGTTCGAATCAGTCCCTTCAGGTGGTTCCCATGAGGAAATTCCGGTTATTGGTTGCAAATAATATGGTAGGTTTCTAGACCTTGATTGTCTTACTTCCCAACCTGCTGGCAATCCGTTTTCCTGTGACTGTTTGTTAGACTATTCAGGAAGGGGAAAAAAAAAAAAAGGAAAAAAAAAAGAAAAAAAAAGAAAAAAAAAACTAATAAATATCGATAAAACACATAGTAAATAAATAAAAATAATTAATTTCTCTGTATTCTGTGTTACTGTAAATTCTAAAATATTCTTATGTACTTACCATTTTAAATTATTTTCCCAAGTATACAGTCTGTGAGAAATGACATAGGAATAAATGGAAATTGTGTATTATATAATCAACCGGTTAATGTTATGTAATATTCGACGTTTTCTGATTTAATGTCGGTAACTCTGGTTACAGGTGCGGTCTACTATACTGTCTACTATACGGTTTACTATACAGTGAATAGTGTATAATAGACGTATAGAGACGGTATAGAAGTGTGGTTATCATTTACATACAATACATACAATACATACAATACATATAATACATAAAAGCACAAACACTTGGTTCTACGTTTTCTACGGTTCATGTATTCGTTTGGTTTCTATGGAATATTTGATTTTAAACCTAACGCAAGTGAGAGTATACAATGGAGGGTTAATAGAGTGTTAATAGAGTGTGAAATGGTAAATGAACTAGTAAAGAATACATAAGCACATACAGTAGATTATACACAATAATAAATAAAATAATAAATAAAATAATAAATACATTATACACAATATAGAAGTTATACACTGGAGTTACCCGGTATGGCAACTAAAAACTTGTAGAACAAGTGTTGTACCAAGGACAGTTTGGTTGACAAAAAACGTAAATAAGTAAACAGAAAAGGTTTAAACCCACTAGAATAACCTATATTTTTTATCCTTGAAAAACAGCGGTAATATTGATAGTAATATTTAGTAGTTTAGTTGAAATTTTTTGTTTTTGTATTTTTTTTGCATTAATTTGGGATTACATCTTGCATCATCACCCCTGCACGTTTGCAACATGTTTTGAAAAATGTGTTTTTCAGGTCAATGTTTACGTTTATTTGTTTATAAAATAGATATTTCGATTGTTTATATGAATAGTGTTATTGTTTGTTAGAATATACATAGAATACGTAGAATATACATAGAATACGTAGATTATACATGGAATATAGCTTGATACACCATACATATATTTACAAGACAGTGTATTCTATAGTATATTGTATAGTATATTGTATATATATTCTTTATATATTCTATATATATTCCACAATATATGTTTTTCTTCTCTTGTTTTCTTCTATAGTATTTACGATTTACGATTTACGATTTCGATTTGCAGGTGCTTTTAACTTTTTAATTTAGTAAATTATTCTTACTTAGAACAAATTAAGCATATTTAGAACAAATTAGGCATATTTAGAACAAATTAAGCATATTTACATGCAAACCTTTGTAGTTATAGTGATCATTCCATAGGAAACGGAAACATTAAAACATTAGAGTTGAATAATTTATTGAACTAAATTAATTTAATTTATTAATTAAATTTTAATTAAATCTACGTCACTATTTTTTTCGCTTTGGATCATTATCTCTAATTCACTTAATTTGAAATAATTTTAGCTAATTTACGTATAAATACAATCAAATTATAAAATATTTCATAATTTATATTTTATATTTTATATTTTATATTTTATATTTTATATTTTATATTTTATATTTTATATTTCATATTTTATATTTAATTTATTTTTTTTTATTTTTTTTATATTTTACCTTAATTATCTCTAATTTACTTAAATTTACCTTAATTTTTACTGCTTTTACCGAATTTACCTATAAATGCGATCAAATTATAAAATATTTAATTTAATTTAATTTTTTTTTTATATTAAATTAATTTAAACTAATTTCAACTAATTTTATCTAATTTTATCTAATTTACCTATAAATACAATCAAATTATAAAATATAAATATAAAATATAAATATAAAATATAATATATAAAATATAAAATATTTTGTATTTAATTTAATCTCTTTTTTTTTTTTTCACTAAAAATAAATTAAAAAACTATAAAAAAAACTATAAATCATACGCACCATGAACAACATCAGCGCAAGAGTCCCGCTTGTACAGCCGTTTGGAAAATCCGTTCAGAAACCGACCGAGCTGACCGAGTCGATAGAACCGACTGAACCGACTGAACCGACCGAACATACGCTTCATACGCTTTTCAATGCACAAAATGGCATAAACATATCAGAACAAAATGCACAAAATGCACAAAATGCACAAAATGAACAAAATGGCATAAACAACATAAACAACATAAACAACAACTACGGAACCATACCAAACTCATCTTTGAAAACACCCGCAGAACAAACCCAAAATGACAATACACAGGAAAGTATTTTTTCCTTCAATTCGCAACCTCCATCGGCTAACGGTGACCCTTTAAAACTACCCTCAATAGTACTTCCTGAGTCCAAAAGAGAATATTGGAGTTATTATATTCCAGCCATGATATGGATGCCGCAATATTCTTTTAAAAACTTGTTAGGTGACGTTGTTGCCGGTGTTTCTGTTGCTTCCTTTCAAATACCCCTTTCCTTATCCTATGCCTCTCTTGCTAAAGTTAGCCCCACAAATGGTCTATTTGCGTTTGCAATAGCCCCTTTGGTTTATTCAATCTTTGGCTCTGTACCGCAAATGGTTATCGGTCCAGAAGCTGCTTTAAGTCTTATGGTTGGTTCTGTAATGAAACCGTATCTACACCATGATGAAGAAAATAATAATATCCCTAGTTGGATGTCTCCTTCAATAGTTGTTGGAATAATTTCCGGTACTTCTGGTGTTATCCTATTGGCTGCTGGGTTTTTCCGCTTAGGTTATCTTGATTCTGTGTTTTCACGCGCTTTCCTTTCCGGGTTTATTGCCGCAGTTGGTGGTGCTATCTTTGTAGACCAACTTATCCCGGAATTAGGTTTAACTGAATTAGCTGCCCAACATCAAGTTTCCCACTCTTCAACTGCTCAAAAACTGTTTTTCGTTCTAACTCATTTACATAAAATGCATTATTTAACTTTTATCATATCATTCACATGTTTTGTCTTTCTGTTTACAGTTCGTTTATTGAAAAGAAAATTACAATCCAAATACAAATTTTTAGTATTCATACCCGAAATCTTAATTACCGTTGTCTTTTATACCCTTTTATGTGCACATCTTGGTTGGGATCAAATGGGTGTATCTATTCTTGGAGAAATGTCTGTTGGCAAACCAGACATAGAATTCCCTATAACTCCAGCTAAATATTCAACTTTAAGACAAAACTTTATGCCCTCTATTCTTATTACGGTTTTAGGTTTTTGTGAATCTACTGTTGCTGCAAAGGCATTAGGTTCAAAATTTGAAATTTCAATATCAACAAATCGTGAACTGGTTGCCTTAGGGGTATCAAATTTTGTTGGTTCTCTTTTTTGTGCTTTACCTAGCTTTGGAGGTTATGGCAGAAGTAAAATCAATTCCCTTACTGGTGCTAAAACACAAATGTCTTCAATTGTTTTAGCATTACTTGCAATTTTCTCAATAATTTTTTTATTACCACATTTTAAATATATTCCTCAATGTGTCCTTTCAACTGTTATCTCAATAGTGGGACTTTCGCTCATGGAAGAGGCCCCACAGGAGGCTATGTTTTTCTACAAAATTGGCGGATATTCAGACGTATTTCTACTTTTGGTTATATTTTTTGTAACAATCTTTTGGTCACTTGAAATTGGTATTTCAATAGGCGTAGCTTATTCACTTTTGCGTGTTTTGAAACATTCAACCCAACCTCGTATTCAAATCCTTGGTCGTGTTCCTGATACAAACTATTTTCGTAACGCTGATGAAATCTTCACAATACATAACCCAATAGAGGAAATCCCAGGTTGTCTTATAGTGAAAATCCCTGAACCATTAACTTTTGCTAATACAGGGGATTTGAAAAACAGATTGCATAGATTAGAATTGTATGGATCAATGCGTGTACATCCCTCACACCCGCGTACACGTAACGAATCCAATATGCATAATGTGATTTTCGATTTAAAAGGCATGACAGACTGTGATGCAACTGCAATACAGATATTATATGAGATTTTATTGTCGTACAAGAAGCGCCATGTGCGTGTGTTTTTTTCCAGGTTTCCACCTAATCCAATGATAAAACGTAAATGGGAACTGTCTGGTATATTTGCATTGGCCAAGAACGATGACACTCCGGTTTTATATTCTTCTATTGAAGATGCTCTATCGGCAATTGACGCTCCTATTAGAGGTATACCTTTGGTAACTCCTTCTACGCTGAAGAGAAATGGCATCTCGGTTTCTTCTATGGCCACGTATACACGCAGTAACAGTGTCAATAGTTAGGTGATTGTGTTATGTTATGTTATGTTATGTTATGTTTATGTTATTTATTATTATTTATTGTTATTTATTTCTACACATGTATATATCAAATTTAACTCTTAATTATTTTGACTCTTTTGACTCCTTTTAATTATCCTTGATATCTCCATAGGATCGCTGGTCACCTTGGTCAAGTTAGTGTAACCGTTTTCTGTGACCAGAACATCATCTTCGATTCTCACACCACCTACATTCCAAAATCTACAAAGTACATGGTTGTTAATAAACCTGGACTGGTTGGGATTTGCGAGAACTGGTTTGATAATGAAATCATTGAAATAAACACCAGGTTCTACTGTTACAACCATACCCTTCTTCAGTTCTCGTCTTATACGAAGATATCGAAACATCGGATCTGGATCATTGTAGTTTGCTCTACCACCTACATCGTGTGTGTCCATACCCAAACAATGGCCTAAACCATGTGGTAAAAACGCCACAGAAACACGAGAATCAAGAATCTGTTTCACATAATCGTCTTGTCCATCTTTGTGGAATATACCTAATTCAATAAAGCCTTGAATTAGAATTTCATGTGCCAAAATGTGCAAATCTTCCCATTTCACACCAGGTTTGATCCTGTCCATGGTTTCAAATTGCATTTTTTTAACCAGATTGTATATCGACAACGCTTCGTAGGTCCACTCGCCGCTAATGGGCCACGTTCGAGTGATATCGGACGCATAGTTGTTCCATTCAGCACCGGCATCGATGAGTACTAGTTGTTTGGGGCTGGGCTTACTAAGATCCAAGAAATCCTTAGTAATCTGATCATTATTAATGATGGTTGAATGATTAGTCAGCACATTATGACTAAGATTTTCTTTTTTGTTAGTCAAACAATTATTACTAATTTGAGAAGCATTCTTAGTCAGACTTGTCTGACTAAGATTGTTCTCCTCGTTAGTCATCTCCAACGGCTGGTCGTTCTTCACATAATGTAGTATAGAACACAACCTTCCAGAGCAGCAAATAGGGTCGTAAGACTGTTTTTTTGAGCCCTGCCTCATGCAGTTATAGACAAACTCGGCATGGATATCGCCTTCCGATCTCTCGATGTTCCTCTTTTGCATTACAGCCAAGTGGGAATTGTCACTGATTTCATTTGCCTTTTTGATTAGGTTTATTTCAAACTCATCCTTAACCAGTCTGCTTTCTTCAAACGCTAGTATTAGGTTGTTAGTGCTTTGCTTATTAAGTTCACATTGTTCCTTAGTAATATTAATATCCGTAGCAACCGGATTGAAAATATGATTGTTGTTGTCGTTAGTCAGAATGTTTATTTCGTTAGTCATATCGTCCATATTACTAACAAACAAAATTCCCTGAATAGGAAATTGCAAATTCCTTAGAAACTCGTTCGAATAAAGACATTGGTCAATATCGTAAGAAAGCAACGCGTCTTTGGGTAGCAACGGCAAGCCACTCCATATTACGTCATCATTATTAATCGGTGGCAAATAGAGGGTTAGTTCGTCTTTTTTGATGTTGTAGGATGCGTAGGAGTCCGGCCAATTGCAGCCGGTCATGTAGTAGAAATTTCTATTCTGTCGGAACGGTTCTTCCTGGTCTGAATTGGGGTATAGTTTCGATTCAGTAGATTTCGCGTAGATTATTCCATTTGGTGCATTTTTAGCATCTTTATTTAGTAAACGTAGATTTTCCGCTACTTTTCTAGCGTGTAGTTTAGCCGGATATTTTTGCAAACCTGACATGTTGTAGAATTATATAGACAAGATACTATCGGGTCGGATTAAGGTCTTTGTAGGACCTTAGAGTGATTGGTTTTATTGGATTTAGTGTTCCTGAGTGGTGAAATAAATAGGCACTATGTACACTGTTATGCAAAGGGAAAACACTATTGTTTGCCTAGCAACCAATGGTATTTCCATAATGATTTTAATCAACAAATAGAATGTTTTACGTGGTATAATTTCTATTTCTCCGGGTAATTTATTTAAAACGAGTAATACTGCAGAAATACGTGTGGGCTTACTGTGGTTTCTCATGGATGTTAGAATGGGTTCCATATGGATTCCTGCAATATTGGAATGGAACCCAAAAAAATTCCCGTGGATATAAAATGGGTTCTATATGGTTTATATATAATTTACTAGTGTTATCCTTACAGTTTCCCGTAGAGAAACTGTAAAGAATCCCTTTAATATCCTGATTAATCACTCTATTTTCTAACAATTAAAATATTATAAACTAGCTCTATCTACCCAGACATCTCTACATCCTCATTTTTATTTTGATCATTTTCAGCCTGTTCCTTTTGCTGCTGCTGCTGCTGCTCCTTTTGCTGCTTTTCAATCTCAGCCTGCTTTGCTCTTTCAGCTTCAAGCGCAGCTTGTTTCTCTTCTTCAATCTTTGATTGATATCTTCCACGGATTACACCACCAATAGCATTAAGTTCTTCATATTTGGCAATATACTGAGCCTTCGATGCATCTTCACCTTCATCGTAGAGCCATTCTTCAGCATTATCGAGCATTTTACGTAATTTGTTCTTTTCAGCATCTGACGCAAAATCAGCATATTTCTCATCGAGTTTCCCACGCATGTCATAGATATATTCTTCGAGTGCATTCTTACGTTCTTCGGTATCTTGAATATGCTTGTCTTCCAGAACCATTTGGCTTTCCTTTTCGATTAATTCATTTTTGATTGAACTATCTAATGATGTTGAACCGTGGATAATTGTGAGAGTGTCTTTTTTAACAAGTTTTTTAACTTTTCTTGTTTTTGGAGGTGCTGCATCAGATTCTCCTTCTGTCTTTGGTGTTGTTGCAGTACTTGGTGTTGATTCTGGTCCTGTTGCTGGTGTAGATTCTGCCGCTGGTGTTTGCTCAACTGGCTCTTCAATAATTTGTTCAACAACTGTGTAAGCAGATTCAGCGTTATATAAACCAGATGGATCAACACGAAGACGAAGTTTAATAGCAGAAGGTTCACCGTTTTCTTCTGGTTTTACACCCTTAATTGTCCATTGACCAATCCAAGAAGATGAACCACCTGGGAGAAGATTAGGATTAGAATATTGAGCTACAAGATGGAAATCATCTTTTTTATAAAGAGTAATAATTTTAGTACTTGGAACAGGATTGCCAGCTGGGAAAACCTCAAGTTCATGAGCATCTTCATCTTCAGACGGATCCCATAGATATTTAACAGAATATTGTGTAATATCTTCATATTTAAATGGACGTACTCTCATTGTTGGAGAATGAGTTGCCGCAACAAAGGCACAACCACGTGCGATTGCTTCATCTTGATTAAGAGTTGAAGATAATTGTTTACCAAAGTAATTTTGAAGAGTATCTTTAATAACTGGAATACGACTTGTGCCACCTAAGATTTCTATATAATCAAGTTGGTCTTTGTCAAGATTTGCTTGCTTTAAAGCCTCATCAAGTGGGATAGATAAACGATCAGTATGCGGTTTAATTAATTCTTCGAGTTCTTCACGTTTAAGAGAAGAAGAAACGTCTTTATCCTCCATTATTGATTCAATATTAAGAGGAGCGTATAAATTTGCAGAAAGAACTTTTTTTATCTTTTCTACACCAGTCAATAAACGTGAATAAGCTTTGGGATTTGTGTGGACATCAATTTTGTATTTTTCCTTAAATTCAGTAGCAAAATGTTCAGCAAGAGCATAATCAACTTCCCTACCGCCAAAGAATCTGTCTGAAGCACAACCCAGCACTTTCATTTCTCCCTTTTTGAAAGAGGCAATTGTTACTGTATATGTGGAATGACCGATATCTACAAATGCAACAATTCTTGAATTGTTCTCAGGAAGATCGGTTTTAAAGACACCGTATGATAAAGCAGCAGCAGAGGTATCGGTTATTAAACGAACAGGGTTTAAATTTGCAATATGGGCAGCATCAATCAAAGCCCGACGTTGTGCATCAGTATACCAGGCGGGGACTGAAATACTGACATCTTTAACTGGAGCCCCAATCTCATTTGCAGCGGTTTGTTTGATTTTTGATAGGAAAGCACCAACAAGCTGAGTTGCAGTGAAGATTTCTTTTTTACCCTGGTATTGCACTTTAACACCAACATCGCCTTTAACGTCAACCAATTCGGCGTTGATGAATCTCTTTTCGTTCTGCACTTCTTTGTCTGAGAATTTGCGGCCTAGGATTCGTTTTAGGGACGAGATTGTGTTGCGGATGTTGGAGATTTCTTGTGTTTTGGCAGCTTCACCGAGGGCGCGGGAGCGAGGGCCGAAAGCGACGAGGGAGCTGTTAGTTAGCACTGTAATAAAAAATCACAACAACTATGAGATAATTATGCAATAATTATGCAATAATTATATGTTGATTATATGTAACACTGTGTAATGCAATAATTATAAATAATTATTGTATTACATAATCCATTGCGTAAACTTACGGAGTAGACCGGTTCGAGACTTCGTTTACAAGAACATCGATTCCGCGGTTTCTGGCCACCTATAATGTTAGCAATAATAAATTATTAACCATAGAATGATCATTACATAGAATATGATGTAACCATAGCAACGACTGTTATTTTACTATACTATAGATAAACAATAGTGTACTATAGTAATAATTATATAGACAATTATATAATACAACATACAATATTATACTGTAGAATAGATAATAGCAATCGTTGCTGTAGTTACCACACCATTATGTTGTACTATACAACATAATTTATAATATAGTAAAGTAAACAAAAAATAATTGTAAACAATAAATGTAAACAATAAATGCTATACTATACATTAGAATAATATACTATGAATAATATACTATACGAAGTATAGTATATTGTAGTATAGTATACATACTATACTATATTTACTATATAATGTAGTAAATTATATAGTAATTATTATATAGTAATTGTATATGATAATATACTATAGTATATTATACAGTGATAAGTATTATATAGTAATTTACTATAGTAAATAGTAAATATAGTATTAATTATTATATAGTAATTGTATATGATAATATACTATACTTCGTAGTAAATAGTAAATATAGTATAGTATATTATATATAGTATTAATTGCTATATAATATTAATTATTATATAGTAATTGTATATTATATATAATATTAATTATTATATAGTAATTGTATATTATATATAATATTAATTATTATATAGTAATTGTATATTATATATAATATTAATTATTATATAGTAATTGTATATTATATATATTATAATATACTATACTTCGTATAGTATATTATTATTCTATAGTATGTATAGTATATAATTGCCTAGCATTGCCTAGCAACAGGCATAGAATAGCATACATTATATATATATATATATATATATATATATATATTATATATAATATAACACAATATAGCATTCATCTATAACAATATAACAACATCACATAAACATAAACATAAAACATATAACATATAATAATATATGCAACAAATATAACAAATAATATTATAATATAGTAATAATTATATAGTAATATATACTATACTTCGTAGATATTTATTATAATTACTTACCGCAACCACTGTGGAGTAATTTCCCAAATCAATTCCTACTGGAAACGACATTGCACAATAATAATGACCAATGACTATTAGCTAAGTGAATAAGACAATTTATGATAATTATCTCTAAATATAATTTCTCTTAAATATAATTATAAATTACAACTCTAAGTACCAATCTGTTCTATCGTACAGGGCAAAATTTTCTTTTTATATTTTTACAATGCTTTGTAATTGGTTATATAACGTTTGTGTAGTCATGGTTACTGTTATTCAAGAACAATGCAGAACTCTGTGGAACTCTGTAGAATATTGTCCAACATTCTATTACCCGGTCTGTATATACGTCATAGTCTACATCGTGTGTAATACATATATAATACCCGTGTATTACATGGGTATTAAACACACATGTAATACACGCGCGTATTGTTATCCCCATGGAAACCAATTGAAACCTGTTTATTTTTCTTTTCAAATGCAATGTAGCAACGGATTCCGTAAAACACTTAAATATATCAGGATTCTGTCATATTCCTTTAAATATATTAGGATTCCATAGGAATCCTAATATATTTAAAGATTATGACAGAATCCTGATTGTCAAGTATTTCATGCAATACATATATATTTACGGATTCACAGAAATACAATATAAATTTACAACTACACAATCAATCAAAACATGGAACAAACACCTAGTTGCGTCTGTTCTTACGACGAGAAGAAACAACCGTGAAATCACCCGACCACTCGTTAACAGGATTCACAATCTTCGCCATGCCATTCTCTTGCGAACTAACCTTGAATCTACGAATCACCTCTTGCCATCCATTAGATCCATATTCTGCAAGCACACTCGATTCAAGTCCATTACGACGTTTGATAAATTCATTTGCAAATCTGCGTCCATCCATTGTAGAAGAATTAGAATAAATTGTATCTGCAATGATTTCAAGTGTATCCTGTGATCTGCCTGCAGGAAGAGACAAAAACATTGAAATAATATCTTCAATTTTAACCCCACGATTCAATCCTGCAAGTTGACTCTTTGTCCATGCCAAAAACTCTTCAGGTGGTGAAAGAATAACTTCTTTTGCTGTTGCTGTTGTTCCTCCTTCATTTCCAACACCACTTTTACGATTACCAGATGATGACACATTACCATTTTGTGCTGTTCTCAAATTATTTCCATTTGTATTGTGTTTTCCTGTTGTTGAACTTAATCCACCACCAACTGATGAACGAAGTCCACCAGCTCCAGGAATATTAAAATGATTTGTTGTGGATGAGGAAATATCTTTCTTTGATGATTTTTTAGAAACTGTAGCCCAACCGTCTGATGTTCCAGTTGCGGGTCCTGTTCCTGATGTAGAATTATCCTTTGTATTAGAAATTCCACCTCTAGAAACATTTGCATAATTACGTCCACCATTTGAACCTGTTGCATGCAATGATGATGATGCTGCTTGTTGTTGTTGTTGTTGTTGTTGTTGCTGTGCTACCAATTTCTTAGCAATTAATTGAGCTTGAGAACGAACACGAGCTGCTTCTTCCTCTTCCTTTTGAATTTGTGCCAATGTCTTTTTAGCTCCTGAAGGTTTAATACCTCCACTTGATGCCCATGTAGCTGTTGAAGGTAATCCTGGAGGTGCATTATGAATTGCTGCTTTACGACCACCAGATACCAATCCAGAAGAAGGTGCTCCATTATTAACAAACGAAGCAGATATAAGTTTACTCTTCCTTTTTAGTAAATCCTTTTCAGCCTCTTCACGTGCTTTAACTTCATCAAGTGAAACACTCTTGCTAGAAGTTGGACGATTAGCCCAAGGAGCAAGAGTTGCAGGAACTGTAGCTGGTGTAAAAGATGGTGTATCCCAAGAATCTGTAAATCCTCTACCTTCATCTTGATCTACAACTCCATCGACAGTTTCTTCTGTTTCAAATTCATTTAATTCCTTAGCCATATTACCATTTGCTTCAAGTTCTTCCTCAATTCCCTCTTGGATTTCTTCAACTAATTCTTCCAATTCATTTTCTGATTTTTCTAATGATGTTATTGTTTCATCAATACTTTCTTCTTTATTTTCAGTCCATTCTCTATTACTTTTATCTTTTTGTCCAATAGTATCCCAAGTATCCTTTTCTTCTAAAATTTCAACAGGTTCCTCGATTTCAATTTCAACCTTTTCTTCAAATTCTGCTCCTCCTGAATAATCAAAATTATCCTTCTCAATTACTTCATCCTGAACCTCTTCAGAGTCCATGTAATTAGTATCAGATAAACCATTAGCAGTTAATGTTTGACCATCTACCCATCCATTTAAACCTCTAGAAGAATGCACATTAACAGAAGTATCATTCACTAAACCATGTTGCTGCTGTTGTTTTTGTAGATTATTTCCAGCATGGTTTTGAGCAAGATTAAGAAAAGAGGTAATAGAAGGTGGAAGTTCTGGAAGAGGAATAACAAAAGGATGCTCTGAACTACCAATTTGCAAAATCCAATCATGAAGAGAAGCATAAGGTGTACAAATATTCTGATTATTGCCATCCACACGTTTAAGTTGCAAATCATCAGTCAACCACTGAGCAATATACCACTCATGCATTTCCTTTCCTGAAAAGGGACCTTGTTCTTTACCACTCAAATCACGATAAACCCACATTATCTGGTCAGGAGGAAGCAAGGTTTGTTCTTGCAATAAGCTTTGACTAGAATCGGGTACAATACCTGGAGGAGGTCCTGTAACAGAATGATGTTGCTGTCGTTGTTGCTGCTGATGATGATGTTGATGATGTTGATGATGTTGATGATGATGTTGATGTTGATGGTGATTTTGATTTTGATGCTGCTGATGCAAGGCTGAATAATTATAAGAATCATCACCAGAATTATCAGTCGGAACTTGCGCAAAAGAATCAATAGAATGCAAAAGAGAAACAGAATGTTGCTGTTGTTGCTGATTATTATTAATATTCGGGTCATCATAAAAAGAAGAAGGAGCCGCAGAAGAAATAGAAGGAGAACCAGTCAAATTATGAGTAGAAGATGATGAACGTGACAAAGATCTCGAACCAGCATTACCACCACCTGCCCCATTTGAAGAAATAGATGAACCAAAAATTTGAGCCATAAGAGATGTAGCAGGAGTTAAAGAGTCAGTTGCAACGTTAGAGTTAGTATTAAATAAATTAGATGAAGACGGTTTTGAACCCCATTGCGAATCAGAAGACATTTGCTGTTGAATACTAGAATTTCCAACTGAAGAAAAAACTGATGAAAGACGAGAATTAGCAAGATTGCCAACACCCAAATTACCAGTTGAAGATTTAAGCAAATCTTCAATAACATTAGTTGGAGTAACATTCTGATCCAAATTTCCTGAATTAGCCGCCGCAACAGCTGCAGCAAGTACATCATTAGGCGAATCTCCATCTAAAGGTAAATTCGCAAGTATAGAATTTGGATCAACAACACCTAATGTAGATGGCTCTCTTTGATGTGTATTAGGTTTCTGCACATCATCAAACAAACTTATAGTCTCATTTTGCTTATAACCTTGCTGTTCCTTTTCACGAGCACGCTGAAAATGTCTACGTTGTCTTTCAAGTTCAAATTCTCTTTCACGAGCAGATCTCCATTCCATTCCACTTCTCTCTGTCAAATCTTCATCTCTTTTAATACCATCATCATCAGTAGTATATTTGGAACCAATATTTCCAAAAGTAGCAGTATCCTTCTCAGAGGAAGGCCAAAAATCATCTTCTTCGTAGGCTCGATTACGACGAATATGAGTATTCAAATTGGAAGAAGAATTTAAATTGCCAGTGGTTCCTTTTAATCCTAAATTATCGGTAAAAATGGGAAGTTTATTAGAAAGAGTTGGTGAAGCAACTGAGGATTCAGATGGAGATGAGGGAGCGGTAGGAAAGTTTACATTTGCAATATCAGTATTGGCTAATTTTTGAGATATTATCTCAAGTGCAACATCATAAGATCCATCATCACGCATATGAGAAAAGATATCATGAAGCTCGTCAATAGTATACATTTTACCATCCGGATTGCGTTCAGCAGGAGGTTTACTTTCTCTTGATGGAATTGATTTAATTTCTCTCACTGGGGTAGGTTTAACTTCTCTCAATGGAAGAGGTTTATATTTTCCTTCTTTTTGCTTCTGAACTGCTTGGAATGATTTACAATTACTATAATGATGATAAAATCTCTTTGGCCTTTCTGGTGAAGAAAAGGAACCCGAACGATTATTTAAATGTTTATCTTGGCCAGAAGAGGAGGAATGATCGTCTGGAATAAAAGAACCACCTGAACGATCACTATTTCCTCCTCCCAGTTTGTCTCTAACGGTTCCAAATCTTGAACTATTGTAACCACGACGAGGAGCAGAAATAATATCAGGATTTTCATCATCAGAATCAGCATCATCAGCAATTGCGCCAGTAGAAGACAAAGAAGACATTGTGGTGTCCTTTTTCCTGGAAAAAGTTCCTCCTGCATCAATAGAATTACCATCAAAAGCAGAAGAATTATTTGAGGAAGAGGAGCCATATGCATATTTCGAAGAACCTCTTGTAGTTAAAAATGAACTTCCATGAGTATGATTATGGTTGTGACTATGTCCATGACCATGACTATGAGAGGAGAAGGAATTTATTTTGGAAGAATTATGACGGTTACCAATGCTAGAAAATTCATTATCATCATTGACATTATTATTCGAAGTAAGATGCCCTGTATTTGATACATTTGGATTTGATGAAGAGCCAAATGGTAGACTAGAAGAACCTGCGGAGGAGGAATGTTTACTTCTAAAATTCGAGTTTGAATTAGAGGACAAATTGGATTCTGAATCTTGGTTTTGATCATGATTCAAGTTTTTATTTGATCTGAAATTAGTTGAATTGTTTATTCCGCCACCTGATTTCGAATGAGACGAGGAACGACCAAACGTAGAAAACTTGCTACCAAATGAAGACCAGGGGGCAGATCCAGTTGTATTACCCCCCGGCGCAGCAGGAGGGGGGAGAGTACCAGAGGTTGAGTTTGATCCTATGGTGTTAGAAAGTGATAATATATAAAAAATAAGAAAAACGATAAAAATGATAAAAAGAAAAGAAAAAATATAAAAAATGTAAAAATAATAAAAATATAAAAAAAATAATAAAAAATATAAAAAAAATGATAAAAAGATAAAAAAAAATAAAACAATTCACAATAAATAGTAAAAACATTGTTATACATGTTACTCACCTGAATATCTGCGAGACCGGTTGAAAGGAGGGGCGTATACGCCCGAACTGGTCTCGCCATTAGCGGCCGAAGAGCTGTTTGAAGACGAATACTGGTTAAAACTACCGTTGGAAGTGTGCGAATTGGCAGACGATCTGCTATGCGAAAAGGAGGTTGTGTTTGAATTTGAGTTTCCATTTGAATTTGCATTTGCACTTGAGTTTGCACCCCAGGTGAAATTAGACCTTGAACGACTGTTAAAAGCGGTCGAACGGGAAGAAAAAGAGGAATTGAAATTAGAATCTTTTGCATTGTCGTCAGAGAGATTGCCAGATGCAGTAGGTTTTTGATTGAAATTCGAACCTATACCGGTAGTGGCGGTGGTACCGGGCTGGGACCCAGTCCCAGCCCCAGTGGCATTTGCATATGATTTCCCCTTAATTACCATGGTGTTTGAATTATTTGGATTTGTGGTACTCTGGGACGAAAAGCTTGAAAGACCGGCATGCAACGACTGTTTTGCGTGGCCAAGACCGGTTCTATTTGATGACCCCTGGGCGTTATTTGAGCTGGTTACAGCACCGGACATGGAGGCAGCGCCGGTCGTAGGCCCGGCATTTCCTATATTATTTCCCGTCCCGGCCCCCGAAGAGGACAACGCCTGACGATATGAGTGGACAGAAGAACTATTGTGCATTTCTAAAGCTGAAGAACAGTGTGCAAAAAGATGGCAAATTTTATTGTTTTTATTGTTTTTAAGAAATATGAAAAAGAGCTAAATTTACTAAAATTTAAGAAATTTAAGAAATTTACTAAATTTATTAAAGTTAATTGTTTGTTAAGAATTTTTTTTTTTTCAGTTTTAGTTTTAGTTTTAGTTTTAATTTTGATTTTAATTTTTTTTTAATTTTTTTTTAATTTTTATTTTAATTTTTATTTTTTATTTTTTCCATTGGCAACCAGCAAAAAATAAATTAAATAAAAAAAAATAATCTGGCTGGTTTTTTTTTTTCTTTTTCTTTTTCTTTTTCTGTATAGGGAAAATTTGTTTTTTAAGGGATTTTTTTTTCCTCTTTTCCTCTTTTCTTCTTTTCCTGTATGGAGAAAAACTAACGAGATAATGGAATTGGTTGCCGGGTAAATTAAAGCATAACTGTGTATTTCATACCCAGTTATGCTTTAATTTACATTTACGTGGTTTCCATGGTGATAATGATCGTATAGTACCAAGTAATTGTCTGTTATTTATCGTATAGTATTTTTTAATTTATTGTGTATTTATAGTATTATTTATTATTATTATATTATTATTATTTCTTATATTATATTATATTATAGTGTAAAATACTATAGTATAGAATAATATATATTTTATTGTTTAGTATAATAGTATTATAGTATATATAGTATTTATTATATAAATAATATATAATAAAGATACTTTGTATATAATAGTATAAAATAATAATGTATAGTATAGTATAAAATACTATACTATATATAAAATTCTATACATGAGAAAAGTAAATAAATAAATAAATATATGTATGTATGTATGTATGTATGTATGTATTATTATTATTATTACTATTATTATTATTACTATATATAATTTATTATTTCTTATATAGTATAATATATTATTATTATTTTATGTATATTATTATATAGTATATTTAATTATATATTAAATTATATTATTATTATTACTATTATTATTATATATATTACATATTTATTATAGACTATTATTTATTGTATTATATACTATAATTTAGTATTTTTTATATAGTATTATATTTATTATCATTTTTTTATACTATTATATTATATAGTACAATATTATATTAGATTAGTGTATAATAGTTTTTTATAGTATAGAATATGGTATAGATTTTATATTATATTATATTCTTCTATATATATTATAGTATATATTAAAATATTATATAATATTGGCATATAGTATATATTAAAATATTATATAATATTGGCATATACTATCTATTTATTTATTTATTTATTTATTTTATAATATACATATATAGAAGAATATATAATAAAATTCTATACTTGAGAATAAATGATATGTATGTATGTATAATATATACTTTGTATGTATTATATAGAATTTTATTATACTATACTATTATATATTATTATATAGCATAGCATTCATTGATTGATATACTTACTTACTTACTTACTTACTTACTGCATGCATGCATTTACTTACCGTTTTAATCTTTTCCTTCATTTGCTATAGGGACAAAATTGAATTTTGAGTTTTGGTTTTTTATTTTATTTATTTGTTTTTCCTATTGGTAATTATTATATTATATTATATTATTATATTGTTATTATATTCTTATTATATACTATAGTATTATTTAATATTATTAAATTATATTATATTATTTAAATATTTATTTTATACTATTATATTATATTATTATTACTATTATTATTATATAGTATACTATTATTATTATTACTATTATTATTATATAGTATACTATTAAATTATTATATTATATAGTATACTATTATTATTATTACTATTATTATTATATAGTATACTATTAAATTATTATATTATATAGTATACTATTAAATTATTATATTATATAGTATACTATTAAATTATTATATTATATAGTATACTATTAAATTATTATATTATATAGTATTATACTATTATATACTATAATTAATTATATTAATTATTTATATTTATTTTTTATTTTTCCCATAGGTCAAATTTTGATTTTTTATCATTTATCCTATTATATAGCATTTATTGACTGACTGTTTCTTTATTATTTGTTTTTCCTTTGGTTGTTGTTATTATTATATTATATTTCTTAATAATAATAAAAATAAATAATAAATATAATAAAAATAAACAATAATAAAAATAAACAATAATAAAAATAAATAATAAATATAATAAAAATAAATAATAATAAAAATAAATAATAATAAAAATAAATAATAAAAATAAACAATAGTATTACTTTATTATACTTTTTCATCTGCTTCTTATTCTATACTATTACGCTGCATGGTGTATCTATGGCAACACATTGTCATCCTAAATACGTTAACATAACATTAAATATTAAGCATTAATTAAATATTAAACATTACACAGTATTCAATATTGTCTTTATTAAATATCTCAGAGCATGAGTCCATCAGAAGTTGTTTTTGTTTTTGTTTTGTTTTGTTTTTGTTTTGTTTTTTCTTTTATGCACTTCGTAGTCTTCAATTGATTCTTTACTTATTGTAAAACATAGTAATACATATAATAAATATAATACATAATAAATATAATACATAATAAATAACACATAATAAATATAACACATAATAAATACACTAATAATTATACCGGTAATACGGCGACAAATCCCCCCTCACTTCCTTCTCGGAATCAGCAAGCGCATTGTATTCGTCTATGCCCTTGCCACCCTTGCTCCTTTGCCGGTTTTCGATACTGATGCCCAGTAGATATAACAAAGTCATAACAATGCAAGCAGCCGTAAATGCAATGCAAATGGAATACCCCAGTTTGTAGCCAGGGGCGTCCTTAGACAGAAACACAAAAGTCGATATGAACCCACCTAGATTTCCAAACCCAACCTGCCAAGCTGTGCCCACAGCGCGTCTGTGGTGCCCGGCCAGGTTCATTGAAGACCAACAAACCATTATAGGCATACCTGCATATAACCCAGCCGCTACAAGAAACATCCCCCCGTATTGCACTGAATGTCTTGGGTTTTCCTTGTTTGACCCTAGACAAAGCAGCAAGATTAGGCCGGCCAGACCAGAAAGTTGACAGAAAATTGCAAACGAAACCCTGTGTTTTATCCTATCCGAAAAGTAAGCGGTCACCAAAGACAGCCCAAAGGCAGCAGCCCAGGGAGGCACTGAATGCAATTGTGCCTGGATAGAACTGTAACCGAGTGATTTGATAATTGTTGGTGCAAAATAAGCGTAACCATAGGAGGGAACAATTATACAAAAATACATTAAAGCAGCAGCATGGATTTTCCAGTCTGAAAACACTTTTAAAATAGATTTAACACCCAACGGGATTTTTCTTGCCGACGAAATACCGACATCCTGTTGTAGTTTTGTCTTAATAAATTCTCGTTCGTTGTTGGTTAAAAAAGTGGCCTCCTCTGGGAAATCGGCAATCAGGAAAAAAAACACCGCCCCAACAACAACAGTAAATATTCCTTCAATAATAAACAGCCATCTCCAGCCCTTCATACCACGGATCCCGTCCATTTTGCCTATAGCCGACGCCAAAAGACCGCCAAACCCGCCGGCCAATGATGTGGAGGAGAAAAAAAAAGAATATCTTTTCTGTGCCTCCGACCGCGAATACCACATCGACAAAAGATAAAAACACCCAGGAAACATCCCGGCCTCACATAATCCCAGAAAAAACCGGGTAGCCAGCAGCCCGGAATAGTTCTGGGTAATACCCTGCAAAGTGCTTACAAGCCCAAATGCGCACATGCATGCAGGCAACCATCTTGACGGTCGAAATTTCTTCATCAGAGCGTTAGAGGGGACTTCGAAAATACAGTATGGGACAAAAAATATTGCCAGGGCAACGTTGAAGTCCAACCCTTTCAGTTTCAGGTCCTCTGAGATGCCAAAAAGAGCCGCGTTGGATATATTTACCCGGTCTAGAAAGGCGAGCCAGTACAGGATGCACAGCAGCGGGACCACTCTTAGGTCTATTTTCAGCATCAGTCGGCTGTAGTTTATTCCGTAGGCTTCCGCAAGCTCCTTTACGGGGACTTTTTTCACCGGCCCTTCGGTGTGTGTAGAGCCGATTGGTTTTTCAATCGAGTTTGCTCTGCTTTCAAAGTGTGAGTTTTCACTATCCATGGGGGAAAAAAGGAGAAAAAAAAAAAAAAAAAAAAAAAAAAAATAGTAACCAAATCAAATAAAAAATAAAAAAAAATATAACTAAATACAGAGTATAAAAAAAAAACTTTGTATGGATATTTCACAAAAACAGCGAATCTGCCACCTTTTATAGTCCAGTTCTGACTCTTTCCCCATACTTTTAAAAAAAAAAAAAAAAAAAAAAAAAAACTTAGGTAATTATCTTACTGTTTTTAGTAACATTTTTAATATAGTTAGTAATATTGTTACTTATGTTAGTAATAATATTGTCATTGTTAGTCATAGTATACCATCGATCTACGTACTTTTATTTTTCCCGACTTATTGGTAATTCTTAGTATTTTTTTAATATAAAAAACTGTGTTGGTGTGGCAACAAAGGGAGTGTGGGGTGTTTCCCCTCATTATGTCCTGCTTATGGCCTCTTTTGTAGGGGGTAAACGGTCGAAGACCGTTTACATGATTGGTAGAGAAGCCTATAACGAGGAAAAGTTTTTTTCCTTGCATCTACCCCGGACTGTTGTCATGGGGATTCCAATAGACAAGAAGGAAGAGATGACAATGGATAAATGTATAAATGTATGAAAAGAAAAGGAAACTCACACGTAAAGAAATTAATATTAGATGTAGAAATACTACCAAATAATTAACAGTGATAAATATATATAGGAATAACAGATAGTAACGTATGTAAATATCTACAAATACATAAATATACACACAAAATATTTACACTACAAATTATTTACAATATATACTCTACAATAAATACCCTACACACTAAAATAACTAAATAAATACCTAATAAATAACTAATATTAGTAAGAACTCAGATAGGAGCGAAAGACGATGCTATGTTCTTCATAAAATTCAGATGAACTATGCAATGTTAAATCATCACAGCACTTACCTTGGAATTAATTAAATAATTTCTATGAATAATTTATGATTACAATATTTCTACTTCTTTCTTCTATCTTCTGGTGATTGCGTTTTGTGCGTCGTTTTGGGTCGTTTTGACAGTCACATAGTATTAATATTTTGCTACTAACGTAGTTTGGAAATTGTTATTAATTAGTGTGTTATAATCTATTGTCTGTGTGTTGTTATGGTGATGTTGTGTACTGAGCATAGCAACCATTAAATACGTATGAACAGCAACTTGCCATAGACCTTACATAGATAGTGTTATTAATGTTTACTATTGTTTGTTGTTATTGTTTATTGTTATTGTTTATTATTATTGTTTATTGTTATTGTTTATTGTTATTGTTTATTGTTATTGTTTATTATTATTGTTTATTGTTATTGTTTATTAAATAGTGTTTATTAAATATTATTGTATTAAATATTACTGCTTATTGTTGAGTAATTTTAATTAGAGTATATTTATAATTTTGTATGTTTGTTGTTTGTAATTTACTGGTAATAACTTTTACTTTAACTTTTCGTATATAAACTATTTTTATTTATTTAAAATGTAACTATATTTAAAATTTTATTTATTTAAAAGGTTATATATAACTATATATAATAATAGAATCGAATATAATATTGTGAATAGAATCGAATGTAAGATTGTGAGTACTCGTATTACAGTGTAATACACTAAACACGCTCAGTCACAGTTACGGTCACAACCGAACCAGTGCATCCTCTTGTAGTCCTCTGAAGAGAAGCTAAACATTTACTAGTAGTAGTAGTGTCTGTTGGTGTAATACGAGGTTGCGTAGGTTGCGTAGGTTGCGGAGGTTGCGTGGCTTGTCTAGTACTAGTAGCTGTGTTTGTAACTGTGACATTATTAAAAGAATTAGGAATAATAACAGGACCGGGGTTAGGGATTGTACCATTTACAGTAATATCATTCTCAGCCCTATTAAAAAGAAATACAGGTCTTACATCTGAAGTGCCATCTTCGTTTTCGCCATTATAAGCATCTGTATTTATATTTGCACCTTTACAAGTAGCTGTGAAAAAAGAGAAGATAAAAAAGAAATAGAGAGTAAATTCCATTGTGTGTAAAGTAGATATAAAGTAGATAATAATTGTTTAATAAAAGTATCAATGTAATGTAATGTCAATTAACTCTTGTCTGAAGATTATTTGACGAAGAATACACATATTTATATACATTTCTACACACGATTTATTTATTATTTATTATTTATTATTTATTATTTATCAAATAACCACATGGTATGATTTAATAATTACTTCAACTCGTCTTTCCATGTTGGCTAGAATAAAGATCTAGAATAAGGGCGTTTGAACAGGTTTTACACCGTAATATTTGTTACAACTACTATTATAAAAAATAAAAGAAAATAGAAAGATCGAGACTGAGAAAATAAAAAAAATAAAAGAAAAAAAATAAAAATATATCAAACATATTATCCTAAATTAAACCCGTAAGTTAGAAATTAATCATATGATATGAATTCTAAAATATTCTAAAATATTCTAAAATATTCTCTATTGAATTACTTTTTAATTGCTCTTTTTAATTTCTCTTGTACATTGTAATTTCTCTAGAGGGAAAACCAGTAGAGAAAGTTGAATGTTGCTACGGTAACAGAAATAAAAATATAGTATAAAAATACTAAATAATATTTATTACTGCGTATTAAATATTACTACGTACTTATCTTAAATATAAACATACTACGTAATAATATTATACCATTTGAAAACCTCCCGGGTTGTAAGGTTGTTTAATCTGAGTGCCTGACTTTGAACGTAGTTTTTTAGCTGGATGTTCACCATGGTGACTATCGTCAGACAAGGCCATATCGTAGTCTGTATCTGAATTATAAGTATGGTTTCCAGTAGAGTCCACAGCAGAGTCGACAGTAGAGTTTGAGATTGTGTTTGAGTTAGAGTTTGATGAAAACATGTTGTATTTAAAAGACTGTAGAGATTGTAGAGATTGTAAACCTGGTACCCCCGGTATAAGATGTGAATTGGGTTGTATAATTAAATCATCCATAGAATCATTTACAGGATAAACATCCATTTCATTCTGAGAGTCATCCATTTCGTTTTGAGAATCATGCATCCCATTTTGCAATTCAATTTGCTCATTTTGAGACTCAGATTGTGGCTCTGATTGTGCCTCAGATTGTGCCTCTGAATTGCAATTTAAATCCATCACCTTGTGGAAATCGAGTATTTCTGAATACATCATAACCTTCCAAGTGTCGACAGGCAGTTCAGCCTCATTGAAACTCCAATCGAATTTCTCGTCTGCAACTGGTTCGTCAGTTGGATCGTGATAGGGAGCCAAAAAAGGATGTTGTAAAGCATCAGCAGCAGAAATCCGCTTACTTGGATCAAAAACCAGCATCTTTTGTAATAAATCAATAGCCTCAGGATCAGCATTTGGGAATTTCGATTGGAACGGTACCGGAGATCTCTTTGGCATTGATTCAACATATTTTAAAGTATTTTTAGAACAAATTGTATGTATAACCTCATCCGGAGGAGTACCTAACAGTTCAGTAATAATATTAAACTGGTCTATATGGTCTTTCCCCGGGAAAAGTGGTTTCCCTTCAATCATTTCAGCAAATATACAACCTGCAGACCAAACATCAACCTGAACAGAATATTTCTGCCAGGTCAACATAATCTCTGGAGCTCTATAATAACGAGTCGATACATAACCGGTCATCTGGGGATCTTGTATTCTTGCCAGGCCGAAATCACAGATTTTAAGATCACAGTTTTCGTTAATTAGAATATTCGAAGGCTTTAAATCCCTGTGAACAACACCGGTCGAATGCACATATTTTAAACCCCGTAGTATCTGGTATAGAAAATATTGAATAAACTGCTTTTCAAGCGGTCTGGTTGTTAGCAGCCGATGCAGGTCGGTGCCCAATAGTTCGGTAACAAAATAAATGTCCTCTAAGGGGGAAATAAAAATATCCGAGAGCGAAATTATATTCTCGTGCTTAATATGCTTAAGTAGCTTCAGTTCTCGAAAGGTCCGTTTGGCCAAGACCGGCGTCGAAAAGGGTTTTAGTATTTTTTTTATGGCAACCGGCTGGTCGGTCAGCAGGTCGCGCGCCGAGCACACGAGCCCGAATGCCCCCATTCCGACCGGGTTCAGTTCCACATATCTGGACGTGACTTCGAACGAGGTTCCAAAGATTTGGCTTCTGAGTTGTTAGTGTGTAATTATTATGTTGATGTTGATGTTGATGTTGATGTTGATGTTGATGTTGATGTTGATGTTGATGTTGATGTTGATGTTGATGTCGATTGTCGATTATTGGGTCGAATATGATGAATATTGGGTATGTATGGTATGTATGATATGTATGGTATGTATGGGTATAGACACGGACATGGGCATGGGCATGGACATGGACATGAATGGACATGGGTATAGTATAGTGGCAAAGAAAAAAAACAATCAATGTACACAAAAGACAAAGACAAAAACAGTAAAAGTAAACAAAGAGAATATGGTAAGCATAAAAAAGGCATTTAAAAAAGGCATTTAAAAAAGGCATTTAAAAAAAGGCATTTAAAAAAAGGCATTTAAAAAAAGGCATTTAAAAAAAGGCATTTAAAAAAAGGCATTTAAAAAAAGGCATACAAATAAATGCTTAACATCAAAAACATCAAAAGACCACTAAGACAATAAACATAAGTAAATAATGATAAACAATAATCAGGTATTTTTGCTTATATTTGAGCATTTTTGCTTATATTTGAGCATATTTTCTTAATTTTATCATATTTTCGTATATTTTCTTATATATCGCATATAAATAATAAACAAACAAATCACTTACCGTACAAATTCTGCCATCATTCTGTAAGACGAGACGAGATTACTATGTGATTGATTGTTTATAGTAACTATAATAATAATTATAATAATAATAATAATAATAATAATATACAATATTATAGAAATATCAGTTTACAGGTATGTTATTTACAAATCTGACTACAATGGCGAAAACGCCTAACTACAGTAGGATAATAAAAATCAAAGCACAAGACCAATACTATTAAATTGACTACACTATACTATTATTATTATAATTACTATATTTCTATATTTCTATATTTCTATGTTTTATGGCCAATCTTAAAGGCTGCCTTATTCATACCAAGAAGATAATTAAATTATAGTGTGTGTCTATGGAAACACAAGACTATTATTGGGAGTTGGCAATTATGCAGGGATAACAACAACTACTAACTAACTAAATAATAAATATAAATGTATATAATAAATATAAATGGTTTATAAATACAATAAGTACATAATACATAATGTATGTATATCTAATGCACAGATTTATGGAACATAAATCTGTATACTATAATCTGTATACTTATAATCTGTATACTTAAATCTATAATTATAAAAGATAAGAGTACTTTATCACCATAGCAACCGGTGACTCCATCACTTAATGCGAAAGCGTGTGGCTGTTCCGTGATAGTAGATAGTAGATTCTTTAGAATCTACTATTTTATCAAAGCATATAGTTAATTCCTTTATTATTTATATTATATTATTTCTATTATATTATTTATATTCGTTATCTTCTTTCAGTGTAGAGATTGCAGTGGTTTACAACAGACCAAAACTATGGAAACCATAAACATGTTTCTGTAATATAATAAACTACAATAAAATACTTACACATAGTATATAGTCTTATGTAATTATTTATTTATATATCTTTATCCTGCAATATGGTTTATTATTTGCATAGTATTAATTTAATAATATTAATAAATTAATATTACTAAACTAATATATTCTACGTATTTATGCATACGGCATATGGTACCTAACGTTCTGTCCAAGTGTGATAACATTGATGTTGGCAAAAACTAGTTTATGTGAATACGCCAAAGGGCTTGTGTTACTACAGAAACACATTTTCCGATAAAAACTATAGGAACCATAACAACACATTAACTTTTCTAACAAACCATAAGGTTTCCTTAGAAACCTTAAGGTTTTCAATAAAATTCTTTAATAACTCAAGAAACCACTAGGATTCCCGCCATACTACTCCACCTAGCAACGTTTCCAACCGTTGCTATACAAATTAAACTAAAAAAAATAAAATAAAATCTACTTAAACCTTTAAAGAGTAAAATAAAAATAAAATAAAAACAAATAAAAACAAATAAAAACAAATAAAAACAAATAAAAATAAAAATAAAAAAAAAAATCAAAACATGCTTCAGAAACGCCTTTTTCACGCATACAAACCCCTCTTGAGAAACTACTCGTTTAAAGAAATATACGAGATTTCGAAAAATTACAAACCCAGTGGAAAGACCTATCTTGTAGATGTAAGAGAGCCAGCAGAAATAAAAGACACAGGAATTATTCCCCATGCAATATCACTCCCACTGTCTCGTTTACCTGATCCAAAATCCTTCAAAGATACTGATAGTGGTAATATTTTTAAAAATTCTAATCATTTGAAAACTCTTCCTTCAAAGAACGACAAATTGATTTTTTACTGCAAAGCCGGTGTGCGTGCAGCTCATGTCGATAATATTGCAAAGGCGTTGGGTTACAAGGACTCCAATGTTTATTCTGGTTCTTGGCTTGATTGGGTGAAAAACGATGGTCCTATAGGTAATTAAATATAAATAAATATAAATAAATATAAATAAATATAAATAAATATAAATAAATATAAATAAATATAAATA
>JAJMCZ010000196.1:0-30886 GCA_030573245.1 Ascobotryozyma americana | reverse complement strand
AAAAAAAAAAAAAAAAAGCAAAAAAGCAAAATAGGCCTATATAAATACATAATTCTAGTTTTTTTTTGTCGGTTATTATATTCTATATTTTGATTTTTTAGTTTAATTTCAAATAATTTAAAATTCCCCTTAAGAATAAAAGAGCCAAATAATATTGTTTAAGATAAAATGCTAACTGTAAAAAGTATTTTTAGGCTTAGAAAAAATAAAAAAAAGCATAAAGAAAAGTAATAAATTAACTTTTCTCATATGAATAAAAAAGCTTAATTAAGTAATTTTAGGCAACCAAGACCCTTTTTTCTTAGGAAAAAAAAAAGCTCAGTATTTTTAATACGGAAATAAATTTTAGTTGTCTTTCTGCTTTTAAAGAGTCTCCATTTGCAAAGTCTAAATATACTATTTACTATAAATAAGCATAAAAGAATAAGTATATACCTGAAAAAAAAACCTTATAAAAAATAACTTAGAAATTTATCTACATAATCTTTTTTATTATTTTTTTGACAATTCAATTATATCATGCTCTAAAGTATAAATTTGATAATAATATGTAAAAAAATACTCTAAATTTTTTTGATAATATATTAATAATTAGAATAATATTGAGAATTTTATAAATTAAAATTTTCTTCAATATACTCAACATGTCCGATATGTCTTTTAGCAAGATCTGCTGCACATTCTCTACAGTCATCACACATAGAAGGTGGACCACAAACTAGTATAACAATAGAATTATTTTCTTGACAGTTTTTTATTTCTGAATTTATTATAACTTGAAGCTCAGGTCTTATTCCATAAAGTATATTAAAGCACTTAGAAGATTTTGCTGCATCCAATTTTTTTATTTTTTCTTTTGTCAAATCAAATAAACTTTTGCTAGAATCTGAAATATCATTTTTTATGGTAATTGGTTTAGAGTATGATGTTTTATCAGAATTAAAACTTAATTGTTTTTCCGAAGATAAAGACAGGTAGGTACAAGAATTTTCAGTAGAAGAAATACTATTCTCCTGAAAAAAACTTTCACTTTTATTTTTTTCATTGTTTATATAGACATTTTGAGACTTTATATAAATAAATACAGAAATATCTGCATAAAGTGAAAACTTTCCAAGGTCGCAAAAACAATTGATGTCAATCCAATTTAAAGCAAAAATATCTTTGCAAACCCATAAAAAAACAACTTTTTTTTTTTTATAATTTAAATTATTTATATTTTCCTTTTTCAGCATAACAAGTAACTCATGAAAGTGGTTTAATATTACTGTAATCCCCATTCCTCCAGCTATAAGAAATATTTTGTCGTATACTCTTAAAAAACGTTTACTATTTCCATAAGGACCTTCAATCCAAACACTTATTGGTTTTCCTTGAAAATTATCATGCGTTTCAGTACAACTTTGGGTTATATAGTTTTTAGTTAAAGAATCACTTTCTAAATAGTTGATAAGTTTTTTTGTTATTCCCTGCTGTTTTCGAATCAAAAGTTTTAAAAATCCAGTATTTTCATTAACCTCTAGTACCGAAAAAGGATGGGATTCCCAAAAGTTAAACTTTAAAAAATAGACAAAAACGAAGGCTCCTGTTTTTGGATAATAATTAAAAGATTTTCTGGATTTTATTGTTAAACTAACCACAACTGCCGAAGTATTATTCTTGCATTGAGCACTGTTTTGTTCATTTTTAAAAAGTTCTTCTCTTGAAGTAGACGTAAATACATTTGCATACGCAGTTGCAGGTACACCATTGTAAAGCAACTTACAAACCCTAAAACTTTTATCTGCTATCCAAATTGAAATAGTAGCTATTAAGTATGAATGATACCCAAATGGAATAGTGTGCTGCCAGCACGCAGAAATAAATGCTGCTGCAAAAATTACGTGAGAAATAAGAAATAATTCGTAAGAAAAACGCCTGATTGGCCGGCTGGATAAAATTAATATCATGGAACAAATAATTAGTGCTGCAAAAGCCCAATTCCAACAAGATAACTGAAATCGATTTTTATATATGTGTCGATACTGTATTGAATATCCTATTGCATGTACAATACTTAAAATCCAGGTAGAGCGTGCTAGTATTCTATGAAAAGTAATAAAAGTATTAAAAGACCACCCTGTGGTTAAACTAAAAATATTATTTCTACACGCAAACAAAAACAAAAGGGGAAGTTGTGCAAACGCCATAATACCAGAACGAACTCCAATATAATTTGCTAATTGAGTAGTACGATCTTGAGGCCAATATGCATTGTCTTTAAATAATGGATAGTAAACAATCATAAAAAGAAAAATCATAATGTAATATGCCGATAATAAAAGTAGTTGACATCTTGTTGGAAAATAAATTTTATAGTTAATTTTCTTTATAATTAAAGGACAAGCGCAATACTTTTTGTAACAAGCTGGCCATATTAAATGCCCAAAAATTATTTTATTGATATATTTACCGCTAGTTAAACGAACATATATATTAGGAAAGTGAGATTTAAATAAATTGAAAAATGAAGCAAGTAGTATAATAGATCCCCAGAAAACCATTGTGAGATTGGCAAATACTTTTGATAAATTATATTGAACTTCAAATGTTTTTGCAGTTTTATACACCCATAAAAATGAAGTACTATTCATTACGTATGTGCCAACATCATTATTTAAATTTAAATTCCTTTCTCCATAAGAAAGAGCCTGCTTATATAAAAAAGTCGGAGAATATCCTGTTAATTTATTACAGTATTTCGTAAAATTTTTCCAAGAATTTTCAGATTGAATTTCTGAATTTATATTCGAGTGTAAACAATAGGCAAGTGAGCCTTGATATAATGGATGAGTGCAATAACAATCATACTTTAATTTTGTTTCATCACTTTTAGGCTCATAATTTAGATCAGTAAAATTATTTAAATTGCTATAATCCTTAAAGCTTTTACAAAAACTTGAAAAAATATTAATTCCATGAAAACAAGTTTTATAAATATACTGCGCATTTTGTATTTGAAAATTAAAGGCATATACAACTTGGAAATGAAAAAGCAGAATAGGTAAAAGTATCATATTAAATATTTTATATCTTACAAAATCATTTTACAATAATTTAAAAATGTACTATGATAAATTTACAATTATATAATTTTTTTAGAAGGAATTTTCTTGTGCTAAAATAAAATATAAATGCAAATGTTTATCAAAGCATTTTTTTTTATATTAATATTAATGCAGAATTTACATTTCATATATTTTAAAATATAGGGACTGCTTGACAAGAAAAAAAAATAGTTTAATAAATTATTAATAAATTCTTTTATTTCTTTTAATTTAAATTAATCTCATTGATATATATTTGTTTTTTACAATTTTTTTAAAGTATTTGATTTTTGTAAAGAATTAAATGTTCTTTTTTTTTTTTTCTTGATTTAATGCATAGTATTAAATGAAATATAGCATAAATAAAAATTATTTTACAAGTTTAAAGTAATAATAAAATTTTTAATAAAAGCCTGATATTTTTATTATTATATGAATTTTATCTATATAAGATGATTAGATTTTTAAAAAAATTAAAAATAATAAAATTGGAACTAGTATTTTAAAAATTGTCAACATTTCTCATTAAAAGTATTTTTGATCAATAGGGTATCAATAAGTTTCTTTTAATCCATTGTTAATATAATTTGTACAAAATAAACAATGACTTAGTTTTTCACAGGGATTTATTCTTATCAAGTATTCCATAATTTAAGTACTCCTGTAATAAATCTGAAAACTGACAAAAATATATAATATTTATCTTTAAATCATTCTTGCAAATATTGTTTTTTATAACGCAATTTTTAAAATCTTTGTAAATTTTTTGTTTGTTATTTTTTTTTGCGGAGGAATTTTTTTTAATAAGAAACTTTTTTGAAAGTTTATACTTGGGTTTTTCAGTACAGAAATATGTAGTATTATTATTCAATTTATTTTGAAGTAAATTTTTAGTGTTATAATTTAAATTTTTATATTCTTTAGACAGATTTTCTATATTAGTTTGTTTACTATTTTTCTTCTTATATTTTTCTATGTTTTTAATATTATTGTTATTCAGTACGCTGAATTCATTTTTTAAAAATAGCTTTGCATAATAATAATTTGACAAAGTTGAGGTAGCATAATTTTTAAATTTAAAATTTATAGAATCTTTAAAAAAATCTTTTGACCCATTTTGATTTATTTGTTTTATTTTGCTAAAGATGGTTTTATATTTTTTCTTTTTTTCAAGTGCACTGAAAGGTTCATAATAATAATTATAAATATTAGAAAGCTTTAGTGCTAAAATTAAAAGTTAGCACATTTTTCATAATTGGTTAAAAAGATTATATTATTTGATAAAAAAAAAAGATATTCATTTTTATTAGCTTCACTTACAGGTTAAATTAAAAAGATTTGAAGAGTTGTCTAAATAAATAGAATTATTTAATGAGTCTTTTTTTTGTAGATTTACTGGATAAGTAAAACATTTAAAAATAAATAAGTACATATAAAAAAATAATAATTTCATATTCATAATATAATGTTTTAAATAAAGTTAAAAATATATGAAACTTTTAATATTTTAGTATTAATTTTAGGATTTTGACTGTTTTAATTATCTATGTTAGTGTATGTTTATTAATTAATGTGTGTAACGCTATGTTTTTAATAATTTTATAAATTGTTGATAAGCAATAATTCTATATAGTTTATTTATTTTTACATTTAAATAAAAGCAAACATTTACTCATTTAATTATTTAACAAAAATAAACCAGCTACCAATGAAAATAATAACTTTGCAATATCTGGACTAATAGCAGATCCGCTGTTTTTCTTTGGTTTTGGTTTTGAAGTCTTTGAACTATTCGAACTCTCTGAATTTGAATTATCTGAATCTTTCTCTGTTTCTTTATTTCCTGTTTCTTTATTTTCTGTTTCTGATGCATAAGTGTTACTACTTTGAGCATTTTCCAGATTAATATCAACAACACTTTTAATTTCGACATCTTTTATTTCTTCACCATCATTTCCAAATACTTTATACTTAGTTTTAAGTGTAGTATGTTTTACAAAATTTCCTCGCCCAGTATTTATACCATCTTTTAAAAGTTTACTGTTTGGACACTTTGGTAACTCTTTTGCTTTTAACTCTCCATAAGATGATTCACAAATAACTGTTTCTGGTCTTTGTCTGTTAATAAGCTCAGTTGGTAAATCGCATTTTGATAACTGCTCCATTGCAGCGTAAAAGTCATCTCGTAGCTTTATAGAACCATCTTTGTTTACTTCCACCAATCCATAGTTATTCTCTCCTTGTGTCCATTCATAAACCAATCCTCCAGCAAATGATGCTGTAGTCCGCGGGTCAAACATTGCTATTACGTCTTGAAATTTTCTAGGCTGTACTGCATTACAACCATATTCTGTTAGTAATGTTGGAACTAACAATTTGTCATAATCTTCAATCAATTTATCATAAGTTGAAGATTCAAAAGTTTGATCTCCACACCATCGATAGGTATTTACACCATAAAAATCTATAGACTCCATAAAATTTCCACATTCTAAAAATGCAGGCAAAGAATTTCTATATTCAAGTAAATCTGTTGCGGCATACCCTACAGGTATATGTCTAAAAACATGATCATTTATATAGTTTTTTATGTCTCTAACCAATGCTTTAATATAAATATGAACATCTCCATTGGTGTCTTTTAAATCAACTACTTCATTTCCAGCAATATATCCTAAAGTATTGTTATATCCTGCAAACATATCAACAACACTTAAAACATGATTTAAATATTGCGCAGTATATGTTTCTTTTGGTTTTGACCTGTCTAAATGTTGCCCATATATAGGAGAATTTACATCAAGAATTAAGTACATTCCAGCTTTGGCAAGCAATGTCATACATTCATCATGATTTACTGTTGGATCAATTGAATACACTCTTATAGTGTTGAACCCCAATGTTTGAAACAAGGCAATATCTCTCGCACAAACTTCTACGTCAGAAAGAGGATCCGATCCTGCTTTGAATCCAGCGGAGCCGCCTGGCTGATAATCAACTCCATTAACAAAAAAAGGCTTACCAGTTATAGAGTTCACAAAGCTTTTCCCCGAAATAGATATTGGACTAACAAAGTCTTTTGCTGCGCATGCAAACCGCAAGTAAAATAATAACCAAAATTTAGCCAATAATATGTACATTTTTTAGATATAGTGAACAAAATTAGTCCAATATAAAATTTATAACTTACAAAATATAAATTAAATTAAAAATCATTTTTTAAATAAAGAAAAAAACTTTATATATATTCCAATCATATTTTCAATAAAACAGTTTGTTTCATATTTTTAAAAAATACGAATATTTAAAAATTTGATGTTTTGTGTTTCGTTGAATTAAGCCAGTATTTAATCATTTAAAACAGTAAAAACAAACCTAACCTGTTTGTTTTTTTAAAAAAGGACCCGTATTTTTATTTAATTTTCTGGGCAAAATTTTCGTTTAGTTATAATAACCGTAATGTAGTCAATTCTTAAAATTTTTTATAATTGAGATATTTTTATACTAAAAGGGGGGAAAAGAAAATTTTCAATTGAATAGATTAGGTAATTATAGCAGAAACATACATTTATTTAATTTTCCGGGCGAAATTTTCGTTTAGTTATAATAACCGTAATGTAGTCAATTCTTAAAATTTTTTATAATTGAGATATTTTTATACTAAAAGGGGGGAAAAGAAAATTTTCAATTGAATAGATTAGGTAATTATAGCAGAAACTTATATTTATTTATTTAGTCTATGGATAGTTAAATATTTATACGCGATTAGTAATATTTGACTTTATCTAATAAATCTTACAATTTGATTCACAATTTGGTCAAAGATATCTTAGTTTGTTTTTATATATAGATTATAAATATAAATTTATTATTAATTTTTAATTTGATTAATAATATAATAAATATACTTATGTATAATTTTTTTTTTATGTTGAACTTTTAAAAATTCATAATTAAAATAATAAAAATAAAATAAACCTTTTTTTTTATTATTTTTTTTTTATAAAAGATGAAAAAACTAATGAATTAAAAATTATTTAATTAAATATAATAATTAACAAAGTATAAATAAACAATATCTAATTTGAAAAGCAGACAACAATTAACAAACCTTATGCCATGATATAATTTATACTTTCTGTAACTTACCCAATTCTGTTATAAGCAATAGACTTGCTTATAATATTAAGCTTTACAGCTAAGAAATTTTTATCATTAGAAATTTATTAAAATAAGTTTATTTAATCAAAGTACATAAATGAGTGACGAAAATTTTTATTATTCTTTCTGCTTTTCATCTGTTCATAAAAAAAAATTAACTAAGATAAAATGTTTAAAACCAAAGCATTTCGTCGAACCCTAACCAGATAACATTTTTATTGCATATTTTAACTCATCTGTTTATGCACATTGATATTGAGAAATTTCTAAAATAAGATCCAAAACCTATAAGTTAAATTTAAAAATTAAATTAAATCATTAATAAAATAAAACTGTTTTAATGCAACTTAATATATGTAAGGTAGAAAATGTGATTTTTTTATTATGTAATTGCATTAATGTTAAATTTTTCTTTTTTTATTATAATCATGTGCAATTACAAAAATATTATTATATAAATACCTTTCTAGTAAAGAAAAAATTACTTTAATATAGATATTCAAAATAATTGATTATTATATGAATAAAAGGAAAAAATTATAAAATGGTTATAATTAATGGGAAGAATATTATAACAGCTGAAGAGGCTCGTTTAACAGAGGACAAAAACAGAACAAAATATTGGAAAAAATGGGGGCCATTTTTATCTGAACGCCAATGGGCAACAGTTCGCGAAGATTATTCTAATGACGGTGATGCGTGGTCAGATTTTCCACATGATCATGCAAGATCTAGAGCTTATAGATGGGGTGAAGATGGTATTGCAGGGGTTAGTGATAACCACCAGTACTTGTGCGTTTCTTTTGCTTTTTGGAATGAAAAAGATCCTATTATTAAAGAACGTATGTTTGGATTAACTGGACACCAAGGAAATCATGGAGAAGATGTAAAAGAATATTATTATTATTTAGATAATCTTCCTTCGCATGCTTATATGAAATACAATTATAAGTATCCACAATTGGAATTTCCTTATAAAGAACTCGTGGAAGTTAATGCAAAGCGTTCTAAAACTGAGCCTGAGTATGAACTTGTAGATACCGGGATTTTTAAAGATAATAAGTACTTTGATTGTTTCATAGAAACCGCAAAAGCAGAAGACAACCCGGATGAATTGTATTTTAAAGTTTCTTGTACTAACCGTTCCTCTGAAGCAGCACCATTACATGTCCTTTCTCAAATTTGGTTTAGAAACACTTGGTCCTGGGGGTATGAGCCTTCTTCTAACAGGCCTTCATTAAATCAAATGGAGAATAATAATATTAAATTATCTCACTGGTCTCTTGGAGATCGTTATTTTTCAGTTCTAGATTCTTCATCTAGCAAAGAAAAGGTCAATGCTCAGCTTTTGTTTACAAACAATACTACAAATTTTAAAAAGCTTTATGGTTCAGAGAATAAAGATAAGTACTGTAAAGATGCTTTTCACGAGTATATTATCAACAAAAATGAAGAAGCTGTTGATCCCGATAAAAAAGGAACTAAAGCTTGCGCATGGTTTTCTTTTTCTGGAGAAAACAAAATTGCTCCAGGAGAAACTGTAGTAATAAAATGTAGGCTCACAAACAAAGCCGATCAGGTACCTATTGACGAAAAGCAATTTGAAGAAATATTTTCAAAAAGATTAGCAGAAGCTAATGATTTTTATTCAAAATTACATCCTAATTCTATACCCGAAGATCAATCTAATATACATCGTCAAGCATATGCGGGATTACTTTGGTCAAAACAATATTATCGCTTTATTTATAAAAGATGGCTCGAGGGTGATCCCCTTATGCCAAAACCTCCTGCTACTCGCAAATCAATAAGAAATATGAGATGGAAGCATATTTGGATGGAAGATATTCTTTCAATGCCCGACAAATGGGAGTATCCATTTTTTGCAGCTTGGGATTTAGCCTTTCATTGTGTTCCGATTGCTACAATTGACCCTGAATGCGCAAAGCGTCAACTGATTATGTTGACAAGAGAATGGTATATGCATCCTAATGGACAGATTCCTGCTTATGAGTGGAACTTTTCAGATGTCAATCCCCCAGTTCATGCATGGTCATGCTGGCATATTTATAAAACAGAAGAAAAATTGTATGGTATAAAGGATACATTATTTTTGGAAAGAATGTTTCAAAAATTATTAATGAATTTTACATGGTGGATAAATCAAAAAGATTATGATGGAAATTTTCTATATGAAGGCGGGTTTTTAGGTTTAGACAATATTGGACTTTTTAATAGATCCGAAGCGTTACCAACTGGTGGAGTTTTAGAGCAAGCAGATGCTACATCTTGGATGGCCTTTTATAGTCTTGGCATGCTTCAAATAGCTATTGAACTTTCAAAAACAAGAGAAGCCTATGCTGATATTTCATCTAAATTTTTTGAACATTTTTTATATATATCTGATGCAATGGCCTATAGACCTGATCCAAATGATAAACCATTATGGGATGAAAAAGATGGCTTTTACTATGATTCCATTACATGGGGAGAAAACTCTAATCGAATGATACTTCCATGTCGCTCTCTTGTAGGATTAATTCCATTATATGCGGTTGGAATTCTTGAGCCCGAAGATATTAAAAATAACAAAGACTTTAAACGTCGAATGGATTGGTTCAGTAAAAATAAAGCAGAATTTGTATCAAGAAATGTTACTTATCAAGAAGATAGCAATGGGGAAAAAAGAATTTTACTTTCCTTAGTGAATAAAGATAGACTGAAAGCTATTCTTAATAAACTTCTTGATGAAAATGAATTTCTTTCAGAATACGGAATACGTTCTCTTTCGAAATATCATGAATTGAATCCATACACTATGGTGGTCAAAAATGAGACTTACACACTTGATTATGTTCCAGGAGATTCAAATTCTGGGCTATTTGGAGGAAACTCTAATTGGCGTGGACCAATTTGGATGCCTACAACCTTTTTGCTAATTGAATCTATTAAAAAGTTTTATACTTTTTATGGTCGAGAGCTTACAGCCGAGTTTCCAACTCGTTCTGGAAATAAAGTTGATTTAAGCGTAATTGCGCATAAGCTTAACGAACGTTTGGTCAATATTTTTACAAAAGATAAAAATGGAAATCGTGCTTATAATAATAGTATAGAATTGTTCAATAAAGATCCTGCATGGAATGATAAAATTAATTTTCACGAATATTTTCATGCTGATAATGGACATGGGTTAGGAGCTTCTCATCAAACAGGCTGGACCGCACTCATAGCCACAATTATTGAGCAGATTTCCGAAGTGAATGCTCAAAAAAACTAGCCATAATGTAATAATTTTATTTTTTTTTAAAATAAACAACTAATTTATTATTCAATTCTTTAAATAAACTGTGCTTATTTTTTATATTTGGCACTTTTTATTCTTATACTGCTATAGTTCTTCTTTGATAATTTGTTTTTTAATTATATAACTCTATAATATCACAAATTTAATTTAAATTGTTTAAGCTTATTTATAATAAAACAATCCAATTATAAAAATATTTTTTTGATTGAATACTATATGCTGCATTTATTTTTACTTGTTAAAACTTAGTAAATTCAAATAAATATGTAAAAATCATTAATAATTATGATAATCATAAACTGTATAACTATTTTTAAATTTAAGTTAGATTATGTTTAATTATTTATTGCTCTTTTTTTCACCAAAAAAAAAAAAATATATATATATATCTATATTATAATACAAAGTTCATTTATAATAATCAGATATTTATTTTTTAAAGCTTATAAATAGCACTGCAAGAGAAATATTATTTAATAAAATTTAATTTAGCATTATCTTCATTTTATGCTTTATTTTAGTGTTCTTATGTTTTTTAAAATTCAAGTTTTTTTAAATTTTAGGCATAAATTTACTTTATCACATTGGTCAAAAATAAATAGTTTTTATATATACAGTTGTATAAATTTTAAATTTTAGTAACTAATGTTTTTTTTTTTATATATAAAATAATATTACTAGATTTATTTTATAAAATATTTCTGCAAGTTATTTTTTTTATATAAATAATATTGCTTTACTTCCTATAAAAAACATCTTTTAAGTACATATGATACTTATTTTTTTATTAACTACTCTAGATTTCTGAACTATTAAAGTTGACTAAAATCTAGATTAAATATACGCTACTTTTAACAAATTAATAGCACCATGATCTTATCTATTCTTAAAACAAATAATCTAATAGTTTTCCTCATCAGTTTGCTGATTATATATTGCAGAGATGTGTGTAGTAATCAAAAATATTAAATTAATCGTTTGTGTTTAGTCGATTTTAAGGGTGATTTTGTCATTTGTCGTTTTTTATTTTTTCTTATTATATTTTCTATTAATTATATTTAAGATATAAATAGATATTATCACAATTTCAGAGCAATTATATAATTTTATTGATATTAGATTATATTTTCCCAAAATTTTTAACATATTATTCAAAAATATAGCTTTATAATCTGAAAAAATAGTTATGAATTTCGATTTTTTTTTCTTTAAAAAGTATGTATATAAAGTCAAGATATATTTCTCAACTTGTTTAAAATATATGGAAAGATGAAAAAATTTTACTTAAGTAATATGGTCGACTTTCGGCATCTAATAGAAGATGATGATGAAAAGAAAGACAATTAAAGCTTTTACAATAGTAAGTTAAGATTATTTTTTTATTATTTTTAAGCAAATTTTTTAAAAAAATACTATATATAGTTTATGTTCATCATATTAAAATTAATTTTTATTTAAAAATAAGAAATTGCAATTTCATTTCTTACTATATATAGAGTATTATAAATTTATATATTAAGTTTTTAATTAGGTCAATGTATCATTACTTGCTTTTCTAAACTAATAATTTCTTTTACACAAAATTTACTAGTAAAAAAAAATTAAAAAAGTACGTAAAATCAAAATAAAAAGAAGAAATTAATAATAAAATAATATATTTTGCAAGTTCATTTTATATAAACTACAAAAAAATCAAATAATATTTTAAAAGTTGATAAATAAAAAATGTTTGTTCATATAAATTAACTATAAAATTATATTTAGGCTGGATTAACTGAAAATTATGATAAATAAACTTAATAAATATTCAATATTAAAGTATTTTTTTTTTTTTAATGTCGGTATTAATAAAGTTTTACAAATTAAATCTTTTTTAAGTTAGGAACTATTTTTTATATTTCTTAATTAAATAATAAAATTCTTTATTCTAAGTAAGAAATTTTTTTTTTAATTAAGTTCACAATATATTGAATACTTAATTTGCTAGCGTAAAGTCAACTACCCGAATATACATGAAAAAGGCTATTAAAATATAAAATATTTAATATTTTAGTAATAAAAACTTTTATGGTAATATTAAGTATATAATAAAATATATTTATGTAAAAAAAATTGAATAATTTATTATTAAATAGTAGATTTTTAAATTAGAAAATTCTCGTAAAATAGATTTTGCTCTTACTTGAAAAAATTAAGCATAATGATTTATACTTTTTCAAAAATTATTATCTAAATTTCATCTTTTAAAATGAATATATTTTCCTTAGTGATGGTATTTTCATTAAATTTAGATTTAGATTATTTATATTTAATCCTCTATATGCGAATAATACAGCCTAAGGTTGAAGGTAAAATGCAACTATAGATACCAAGTACAAATAATTATGGTAATTACAATTTTCGAATTTTTTTTTTCTTGTTTGTATTATACAATAATCATTAAACATTAAGTATAAATGATTATAATAGTAAATATAGTTTATTAATTATCACATTAATAAATAATTTCTTACTCAAGATCTTATCTATAAAATAAAACCATATCAAATTCCAGTTTATATTATAATTTATATCTTAATAAGTTCTAATATATAAATATAGAAAATTTCTAGCATTACCTGTAGGTTAAATTATATTATATAAGCAAGCTAAAAATTTTTACTAAATACTTTTATTAAAACTATAAAAAAAAAACCAATACGTATGCCAGTAAAGTTAAATTCAAATAGATATAGGTTAAAGATTTTTATAAATTTATTAACTAATAATAATATTTCAATACACAAATTTTTTATAAGTATTCCACAATAAAATTAAGTAAATTTTCTCGAAAAAACTTTTTATGTTATTAAAAAAAATAACTTTTGACTTTATTGTTAATTATTGTATTAATTAAATATTCTACTAATTTTATTGCAGATCAAATATTATAAAAACCAAGGTGTACGGTTTTTTTTAACCATATATTTCCATTTTGCATTTTATTTATTATTTTTTTTTTTTTTGGAATGGAAATGATAAAATAATTAATTTATTTGAAATAGTATTTATATATGGGAAATTGATATCGCTAGGCAGCTTTATTCCATTTACAGCCAATTAAGGGTTTACATAAGCAATTACTTACGTATATAGTAAGTATTTATAAAATAAGAAATTAGTTAAATTTAATTAGCTTAAAATTGCACTTATTTAATTTACAGCTATACAATACTTTAATTTGTGATTTTTTAACTATTCAGGTAAGTTTAAAATATATTACGTAAATTACTACTTACTTATTACTACGAGGACAAGAACTAAGGTTATGTCCATAAATCCCTTCACAAGAACATCTAACTCTTCTTGGAGGTGGTTCAATCTCTTTCAGCAGCAGTTGGAATTTTCCTAGTAAACAAAGAAGGTCTTCCTCTTGATTGTGCAATGCTAGGTGGAGCGTTAACAGAAACGTTACCACGTATAAAAGTATGAAGGGTTCCTTATGTAATCTTCTTGTGAAGAGTGACATGAAGAAAATTTTTATGTAAATAAATCTGCTAAAAAAATTAAATAAATTACTGTTCAAACCAAATAAATATAATTTTAAGCTTAAATCTAATTAATTTCTTATTTTATAAATAATTAATATATACGGTAAGTAATTACTTACGTAAATCCTTAACTGACTGGAAATAGAATAAAGCCTGGCTGACAATATCAATTCCCTTTTTTTTTAATATATTTTAATTAGCAATTTACCTTTATCTGCAGTCAACTTTATGTAATTCAAAACTATTATGAAACAGTTTATTCTACAATTAGATAGAGCTGTCTGTAGATAGATAAGCTGTTTCAATGTCTATTATATATATATATATATATATTTAAGTTTATGATTTTATAATTTACAGGTGTTTTTAGGATCAATTCTATATGTTCACCGTTATATTTATTTATATTTCAGCTAAATATAAAAATAGGTTTAAAGGGCCTAATTGACCAAATAATCAAAAGGCTATTAAGAAATCTTTTTTGATTTTTAATTAATCGATTCTTCAATTTTTCAATTCTATTTTTCAATAGTTTTAATTTATTTGATTATTATTACTATTATTATTATTACTATATATATAGTATTATTTATTTACTATTTTTATTATTTATTATTTATTATTTATTATTATGTTATTATATTATATTATTATTATTACTTTATTATTACTATTTTTTTTTTATTGTTATGACTACTATTACTATTAATTTAATTAAGTAATTAATTTATTTATTTTTATTTTTATTTTTATTTTTTATTTTTATTTATTTATTTATTTATTTATTTATTAATATTATCTATTATAATTTTTTATTCAATACTCCATTTTTAGTGTTTATTTATTATTTCTTACTTATTAATTATGGTTTATTATTTATCAATTGACTATTAGTTTTGCTGTTCAGGTATATTTGAATCATTTATATCTTACTTATTGTACTAATTATTTAGTGAGACGTCTATTTATAATTTACCATTTAAGGTTTATTATTTATTATTTTCCATTTTCTATTTGTCGTCTACTGTTGGTATTTAATATAACTCATTTTCTATTTAATATTCAATATTTATTATTTTATTATTTTATTATTTTATTATCTTATTGTTTATTATTTAATTATTACTATTTTATTTATTTTTATTTAATATTTATTATTAATATTTCATATCTATTAATCTCTGTTTAAGAATTATGTTTGAAATTTATTGATTAATATTCATTATTAATTACTCATTGTTTATTGTTTATTTACTTTCGTTTATTTACTACTCACTTTTTAAATTTTATTATTTAATATCCACTGTTTCTTTTTAGGTATTTATTAATTTCTATTTAATATGTGATGTTCAATATTTACTATTTTCCGTTTATTATTTACCATTATATATTATTTATTTAATATAATTAATCTCTTGAAATAATTAGATTTTAAACATTTAAAGGTTTACAAGTGTAAGCCCGTTAAGCAAGTTAAAATCACATTTACTATTTGATATTTGTTATTTACTATTCTATATCTACTATTTACTATTTATTGTTTATTATTTAATATTTAAAGTTCACTATTTACTGTTTACTGTTCAATACTTATATTTACTATTTATTATTTATTATTCACTTTTGTTGGTTACTTTTTATTTTCAATGTTATTATTTACTATTTACTATTGTTTGTTAATATTTATACTATTTATAATTTACTATTAACTGTTTAATGTTGTTTATTTATTATTGTTCATTCACTATTCAATATCCATTATTCACTATTTCTTGTTTACTGTTAAATATTTATAGTTTATTACACGCTATTTATTGCTTATCATTTACTGTTTGTTAGTTATTGTTATTATTCATAGTTTTGCAATACCTATTGTGTATCTATTATTTCCTATCTACTAATTATACTTTATTTTTTTACTTTTTATTTGTTTTTTTTCTTTATATATTATTTACTGTTTATTATTTACTATTCATTTTTTATTATTTAATATTATTTATTTATTATCACTTATCACTTGTTATTTATAATTTATTATTATATATTTATTGTCTATTGTTTACTATTAACTCTTTGCTATTGATATTTACTGTTTCTTATGTACTATTTATTTTTTTTTTTATTTTTTATTATAATTACTATTACTACTATTCTTATAATTATTATAGTTTTATTTATTTACTGTTTACTGTTTACTTACTGTCTATTGGTTAATATTTAATATTTAATATTTAATATTTATTATTATTAATTACTTATTAATTATTAATTATTATTTTTCTATTATTATTACAATTTATTATTTATTTATACATATTATCGTAATTTAACGTAGGTAATACATGCTATTTTATGTATTTAAGATTTACCAGAATCTCCCAGATTTTCCCAGATATTATACAAACTGGCGAGCTTCATATCTGGGAGAAGTTGGCAAAAATATGTTCCTCCAAATTATTTTGTATGGGGCCCAGGCGCTCAAAATTTCTGGGAAAACCTAGGAGTTTTTTTGGATTTTTCTGTGTTGAGACCGGTTTGATCAGGAATAAGTTTGGTGTTGGTTTTTTTCTTGGTGCGATTATAAATATAAGTAATTGTAGTAGAGAAAATATATATTTATTAAAGAGAATTATTATAAAGTATAAAATAAGAAGATTAATTGTTCTACTATTTAACTATTTAGTTTACGAACTATGGATCTATTTATAAACACGTTTTTGTAAAATTTAGATAGGAATAAATATAAATAAGTATAAACATATATCGGAATAGATATAAAAGTAGAAGTAGATAGGAATAAATGTTTAGATAGAACTTAGATAGGCAGAATTAGTATGGTAGTGATTACTAACAGTTGACACTATTGGTTGTCAACTTCCAACATTCTGGACTCGTTGCCACTGTGTATTATTTTATATACAAAAAAAAAAGAAAAAGATCATTATCTTAGTAATCATTTTATAAGCTTTACAAAACCCTAAGAATATCTTTCTATTAAATCCGGATACTTTCTTACGTAATATTATATTTTTTAAATTCTGGTATACGTGGAAATATTATACATAATATGTAAAAACCGTTTGCACCTTCTTTTTTTATACGAACCCTAATAAAAAATAGTAACTTGAAATTTTTTAATTTGTACATATTTATAATATTTATTTTTAGATTATTATATTTATCTATTATATGAAACCTATCTTGCTATATGAAAGAAAAAATTAAGTTTCAGGTGACAAAATATGTTTCACTAGAATTTTTTTTTTTTTTTTTATAAAGTGATAAGAGGAAAATATAAAATTTTTATAAATATATTGTGAATACGTATTTGAATAAAAAATGGCATAATTGCATATTTTTTTTTATGTTAGTTTTTTATTAAAATAAAAAAAAAGAAAAAATACATTTTATAACATGAGTTTTTTCAATAAATTTAATAGTAAATATTTTTTAAAAAGCCTATGCGTTTTATTATTGATTTTTAATGCAGTATTATCTAAAGACATGCTGAAGTCTGGCTCAATTTCATCTTGTATGGAAAACTCTAGGTTTCATGCCTCATATTTTCACTTCTCTCTGTTCCCAGAAAATGGAACTTTTTTATTTGATATTTCTTCTTTCTCTGATATTGAAGGAGAAGTAATCATTGGAGCCTCTATAATAGCGTATGGTCTTGAAGTAATCAATAAAACAATAGATCCTTGTATTGTAGGATCAAAAGAACTTTGTCCCATAACGCCCGGACCAATAGATACAATGGGAGAATATTCTTTGAATAAATCCCTTCTTGATAAAATTCCTAAAATAGCTTTTACAATTCCTGACTTAGATGGGATTGCTAGAGTTATAATAAAAGAAAAAAAATCAAATAAAATGATAGCTTGTATAGAAACTACATTAGTAAATGGGAAAACTGTTCAGCTAGTTGCTATTAGTTGGCTAACGGCTATTTCATCTTTTATTGGGCTAGTTGCTACGTGTGTTGCATCATTTTTAGGTCATTCTAAAGCTTCTAGTTATATTATGACAACATCCCTAACTTTATTTTCATACTATCAATCAGTAGCAATAGTTGGAATGCAAGCATGCAATAAAGTACCACCTATTGCAGCTGCTTGGGTACAAAACTTTATATGGTCCTTAGGAATAGTTAACATTAATATAGTGCAACTAATTTCGTCATGGTACGTATCAGTAAAACCTATACGACAAAAATTCAAAAGTTCAGAAGTTTCAGTAGCAATAATGAAGGCTAAAAGGTCATTAAGTGAAATAAGCAAAGTTGCTTTCAACAAAAATACTTTTATAAAACGGGCTGAAACCGATAAAAAAAATATAATTTATCGAGGAATTGAACGAATTGCCTTTAAAGCAAATATTCCTTCTGAAAATATATTTATTAGCTCATCTATAATAATTTTTATATTATTTATGTTTAGCACAATTATATTGTTTATATTAAAATATATGATAATATTAGGAATAAAAAAAAAATGGATCAAATCTGAAAACTTCTTTCGATATAAAAACAATTTTAGTATATTTTTTAAAGGAGCAATATATAACTTGTTTATTTTGACAAGTATGCAAGTTTATATACTATCATTATGGGAATTTCGTCGACGAGATTCACTTTTTTGCATTATACTTGCAATTTTTTTATTGCTGACAAATTTATTCGTTAGTATTTGGGGATTTGTCCAGGTGTATTTATCAGCACAACGATCGAAAGCAAATTTTAAAACACCTGCTTATATACTTTATTCTAATGAAATAATTCTTAATAAATGGGGAATTATATATGTTCCTTTTAATGCAGAAAAGTACTATTTTCATTTTGTAATATTATTTCATGGTTTTGTAAAATCATGCTTTATTTCGTTAGGCCAATCAAATGGCAAGGTACAAGGACTGGCAATTTTTTTATTAGAATCAATTTATTTAACTATATTAATATTATGGAAGCCATTTTTAAATAATAAAATGAATACACTTAATATAGTAATTCAATCAATTTGCTCGGTGAATTCTTTGTTTTTCTTGTTTTTTTCTAATATATTTAACCAACCAAAAATAATTGATGGAGTAATGGGAGTAATTTTTTTTTTTCTCAACGCCTGTACTTCTCTTGCTTTGCTATTGGTGTTTTTGCTGTTTTATATTTGGCCATACTTTTCCAAGAAGCCAGATAATAAATATTCTTACTTGGAAGATAATCGAACATCTTTCATTAATGATACAAAAACAAGCAAATCAAAGAATGAATCTAGTATAACTGAATTAGATAACTTAGGAAACGCTATGCGTGGCTCAAAAATATAACTTATACATATTTATAAAGCTAATATAATAAATAAATTACAATAAGTAAAATTTTAAGATAAAAAAAATAATGCCAATTCTATTTTTATAGCATTTAAGTTTAATAGTATATTAAATTATTTATTTAATATAGAAAATAATATTAATATATAATTTGACGTAAAATTAAATCAACAAAAAAAAAAAAAAAAAAAACTAATAATAATAATGTTACATTTTAAATGTTTATTTTATTATAATTTTATTAGCTAATGTTACTTTTATTACAAGTCTAATTTTTCCATGAAATTTTATATTTTTTTTTATCGAAATTATAGTATAATATATAAAAACCAATCTATACTTATTTTTTTATTGCTTTATTTTTGCTTTAATAAAGTGTTAGTTTAATTAAGATATAATCTAAACTTTTAATTAATTGATTATTTATAAAATGGGGATTTTCAAATAAGAATTAAGTTATAATACATTTGATTCGGCTAAACATTTTTTAAATGTATTTATTAAACAATTGATAAAAAAATTACTTTATATGTACAATATATTATTATACTAATATTATAAAATATATTGGCCAAAAATAAAAAAACTAAAAAATTTATGATTGCTTTATAATTACCTTAAATAATAAAAGTATCAATTCAAATTGGAAGTAATCGCTAAATTATTTTCAAATCATTGATTGATTGCTTAATTAATTAATTAATTAATTAATTAATTAATTATAAAAATAAATTTTAAGATATCGATAAATTTATTATTATTTATTGGTATTAAAAATACAAATTTTTCAGAAAATAAATTTATGAAGTGATTAATCAAGTTAAATAATTTATTTGTAAACAGAAATTAATTATTTTTTATTTTTTCCCTTAAAAATTTTATTTTTCTTTTATTAAGCATATTAATATTATTCCCCACTGAGGGTCTGTCAACGACTTTAACTATGGATTTTTTTATTTTTTTATTTTTTTATTTTTTTTATTTTTTTACTCTTTTATTACTTTTATTATTTTTATCAATAAAAAAAAATAATAGTACTAATTAAGAATGAGTAGATAGTGGGGAGTGAATAAAATTAAAAAGATGCCGCTGGCTTATAAAACTGGTTTCATGAGTCTTTTTTTTATTTTATCATCAGTGAACAGCTTAAAGCATCATATATAGTATTTTAAAAATAATAAATTTAATATAGCATAAAATATTCAAAATGAAATCTACAGGATTAATTTCTTTAATTTTTTTCAGCTCATTTTCAGTAGCTAGTACCATTAATCAAAATAAAAGCAATGGATTCCTTCCTTGGTTTAGATCTAGAGAGCAAAAGAACGATCTTTCCAAACGTGATATAGAAATTAATGAAGAATTAGCCAACTATGCACTTTCATCTTCATGCTCTGCCTGTGGAACTGCCTCAAGTTCTTCATGCTCTGCTTGTGGAGCTGCTTCAAGTTCTTCATGCTCTGCCTGTGGAGCTGCATCAGGTTCTTCTTGTTCAATTTTAACAACCACCGCTACTATTCCAGTCACAACTACTGTAACTATTCCAGGAGAAAGCACATCTATCTTAGTTACTCTCACAACCACTGAAGCTTATCCTTGCTACACGACTTTGACTGAAACAGAAGTAGAAACTTGCATTAATACAGTAGTTTTAACAGAGACAGAAATGGAAACAGTTTGCACAACTGAATTAATAACTTTTACTGAATATGAAAAAGAAACTTGCACTGAATATTTAACTGCCACAAGCTATGAAAATAATGTACACACATTCACTGATACTGTATTTGTCACCGAAACGTCGTTATATCCAACTCAAACAACAGTTTCTGTAACTTGCACGGATACAGTTACAGAAACTGCTTTACTCACTTCAACAGATACTGCAGAAGTAACTGCTACTGTTACCGAAACTGCATATGAAAGCAGTGTATGCGTCTCAGTTACCACTGATACAATTTATTCAGTTGAAACATCTTATTTTACAGAAACATACTGCTTCACCGAAACTGAATTAATTGCTACTCCTACTACAGAAACTGACACTCTTACTGTATGCACAACTGCAACTGAATATTTGGTTGTTTCTGAAACCGTCACTGTACCAGTTACAGAACAATGTGTTTCAACTTCATATATCACTTCATCTGTAACAGCCTATAATACAGAAACTGAATATTGCACTACTACAGTTACTGCTACAAGCAGCTATTACTTTACCGAAACTGAAGTTGTTGCTACTCCTTGCACAGTAACAAACACTGAAACGACTACAGCTGTTGAAACTGCTGTTGTAACAACCACAACAACAATTCCATCAACTGCTACTTCAGCTATTACAAGTTACTGCACTGTAACTTCAACCTCAGTCGTTACTGCTACAGAACACGAAACTCAAGTCGTTAATAAGTATCTAACCGAAACTGAATATAACACCATAACTTCTACAGTTTCTGTATCCACAACACTTACTGCTACTGCAACCACAACAGCTAACCAAAAGCTCACTGAAACAGTTACATGTACTAAATCAATCACCAGTATTTGCACTGTCACAACCACACCAATATATTCTACTACAGAATCATGTGTTGAAAGCACTACTACCTCAACCCCATGCTTACCCACAATTTCAAGCACCACAACAACCCCATGCATAACACCAATCCCAACACAACAATGCATTGTTGAGGAGAACGAACTTCCATCTGTTAGCATCGTTGACTCAAATTCTGAGTAATTAATTGGAAACTAATAAAGTTCAAAAAAAAAAATGTAAAATAGTGGGTAAATTTTTTCTTTAGATAAGAATAATATATTTTTTTTTTTCTTTTACTAAATGCGATATTAATTGTAGTATTTAAACAAATAATATTATGTTATAATATAATAAAAAAATAATTTTTTGTATAATAAACTACGTAAATTATTTGTAAATAATTTTTTATTGAGCGTAGAATTGTTTTGAGAGAACACTATAAATTTTAAAACGATTAATAATCTTTTATAATATAAAATTTTGTAAATTTAAACTTATCAATAATTTAAATATTCAAAATTTAAATAAAAAAAAAAAGATATTATAACCACTAATTCATTCAATTATAAATATTAGCATTTATTGATTTTGATTCAAAAATTCTAAAAGTATTCTACTAAAAAAATTAAAGAATCAATAAATGAAAAATAACAAGTTTTCAAATAAAATTAATATATACCCGTGCACATAACCTTTGTCAATATTATTAGTAATAGTAACTTAATCTTTAGTTTTTTTACAAAGAAACAAATAAATAATAAATCGATATAGGTATCAATTAAGTTAACTAAATAAATACTTAGTTTCTTCATATAAGAAAGTCTTTAATAAAAAAAATATTATGAATTATCATTTAAAAAAATTTATGCATCAGTGAAATTTTATTTTGGTATATAAATATCCATTTTCACCTGTTTATATATATATATATTGTATCAGCAAGCCATTAAATCTAAATAAGCAAAGTAGCCGCTTTTATACTTTTTATCCTTTTTTCTTAGTTTATTTGTTTGTTTGTTTTTTTCATTTTTGTATTTAGTAAAAGCTCAATATTTTTTAAATAGTATTAATTAAAAATTAATATAGGCATATATAGAACGCTCAAATTTTGTTTTAGTACCGATTTTATTTGTATGAGTTATATTTATAACTTAGCTGAATCCATATTTATTGTTGAACAGACCAATTATATAATAAATTTTATTCATGCTTAATGCATTTGAAGTCTATTAAATATATTTTTTATTTAAAGGTACCAAATATTGATAACTATTTGCTTTTCTTTTTTTTGTTCCTTAAATAATTAAACGATTTATTCTTTTTTGTCACTTTTTTTTTTAGAAATTTAAACGGCATATTGTATATTTTATTATAAACTGAAAAAAAAAAAAAGAATTAGGATACAAAAATACATATAGAAAAATCTATTTTTTATTTTTTTTATTTGTTAAGGAATAATATCTACTTTATATCTACACTGTTTTTCCTTTAAAAATTTTGAAAAACATAAAAATTGAAAAATTAAAAGCAAAAAAAAATCAAGTCAGATAATATATATTCCGCAGTAAACAATAACTAGTAAAATATAATATATTTTTCAAGTTTTGTTCCAATGTCTTAAGAAAATTTAACTGAATTTTAATAGAAAAAAAAAGCTAAAAATAATACAGGTGTATATTAGTAAATAATTTTTACCCATGCCTAACAAAAATTGTTTATAGATTTAACTATTTAACTAGTGTTAAACATATTATTACCTCTGCTGGCAAAATGCTTAGTAATTAATGAGCCGGTGACAGATTTGATACTCTCTTTTGAGTTTGAATTTTTGGAACAAGACTCACGCTGTTTTCTGAGGCAAAATAGGAGAGGCGAGATTTAAAACTAAGATAAATATAGCTAGTGCATGCATATAAAAAACCGATATATTTAATCTAATTTATTATATTCTCACAGTAATTAAAAAATAAGACAACTTAAAAACATAGTACAAATGTTTTTTAAAAATATATCTATATAACTATTTATCTAAAAAAGTACACTACGAATGGAAAAACACATGTGTACAATTGTAGGATTTTTATTTTTTTATTAAAAATGAATTTTTTTTGCTTTTCGTAATTTGCTTAGTAGATTTTATAAAATAATTACGTTATTATTATAAAAAAAACAATTGTGTACAATTGTTTATTTTTTTTATTTGTTTATTAAAAAATTAAATATTGTATTTTTCTTAAGTTTCTTAACAGTTTCTATAGAAAAATCCGAAGACATTTAATTTCAAAATAGAAAAATAATAAACAATTAATATCAATATATTTTATCCAGAACAATATTTTTATTTATTTAAATATCTTATTTATTTTCTTTCTTTTTTTTAAATTTTTTAATTTAATTTTTATATTAACATATATGCCTTTATTTTAGAACAGTGGTTTTTTTTTTTTTTTTTTATTTACGTTTACTCTATTAATTATTTTTATATTGTAATTAGCTTATTTCTGAATATATTAAGTAAATCCTTTCCAGAAATAAAGTATTTACAATTTTTATAATGTTTGTTTTAATTACTTATGTACATAACAAATATTTAAAAGGGGATAAGCACTTTAGATACCATAATAAGTATAAGAAATAAGTATGTAGTTAATGCTTAAAGTTTAAATTTCAAGTTGTAAGGTAAATAAAGTGTTAAAAATTAGAAGATGAACAATGAAAATAGATACTTATATTTTTAACTATCAGAATAGCTATAAAGTATAAGTATAGATATTGAATAAAATAGAAAAGAAATGAAAAAAATAATAATAAAAATAAATAAATGATTTTAAATAGTGGAAATTAAAAGTAAGAAGAATACTATTTAAATTTTTGTTGAATTAAAATCACCACATGTATATTAAACTGATAAATACGCTAGATTAAATAAAACTGGAATAAAAAAATTTAAATTATAGTAAATATTAAGTTGATTTTAATATAATATAGTCTTTGAAATAAATTATATTTTAATAAGTTGCCGTATCTTTTTTAACAATGTAAGACATATATAGTCATAAACTAATTGATTTTCAAAAATTATGATTACATAGCGAGATAAGTTTTGCAGGTAACCATATAGGATTCCAACAAATTCCCGTAAATAAATAAGGAATCATGTATGAATTCTGTTCCAATCTTTCCTTTTGAAAATCAAAAAAACTCCATACTATTTCTTTTGTTTTTTCTGGTTAGTATTTCTATAGGTTTCTAATTGTACTGTTTCCATAGGAGTTTCGGTGTATATTAATGTGGTTTCCATAATGAAATAATTGAGATCATTTCAGGAAACCCTTAAAAATTGTGCCAGTCCATAATCTTTACGGTTTCCGTAAGGTTTACAGCCTAGAGACTGTTGGGTTTTCTTGCCAATTTTGTCCTAACCTGTTATTTTTTACCAAAAAATGTACTTATTCTATTGACATGTTTTTTTATGTAAAAATTAAATACTATACAATTTACATAACACATTTAATAAATAAATAAAAATAAAAATACATCTATTTATAATACACTAGAATATAGATTTTATAAATTTTTTAAATTAAGTACTACTACACTATATGTTTTTATTTTGTTTTTATTTATTATATATATTGGCAATAAGCTTCATAAGTGATTTTAGTATAAGAGTTATGGTCCAAAATGGTAAAAATCCATATAGAACAAAAAGTTCAGTATAATAGTGGCAACCGGACTTGGAGTTCATGTATAACAAAAAAAGTTCATATAACACTGATTTCTTAGAATAAAAGTGTTATACATGAACTCCCAGTCCGGCGTTGTCATAGATTACTGGACTTACATATAATAAAATTTGGGCTTTTCTGGACTTGGAGTATAGAGAACTTAATTTGTAATTTATTATCTATTCAGGTGAGTATAAGAAGTATTACGTAATTATCACTACTTAACTAGTATTACGAGGACAAGTACTACAAATATATCCATAAATTCCACAAGAAATACATCTAACTTTTTTTGGTGTGGTTCAACTCTTTTAGTAGAAGTTGGAATACGAAAAGTGGACGAAACAGGTCTTCCTTTTGATTATGCAATGCTAGGTGGAGCAATAATAGGAAAGTTACCAAGTATGCAATTACGAAGCATTTTCTTACGTAATCTTATTGTGAAGAGCGAAATAAAGCAAATTTTTATGTAAATAAATCTACTGAAAAAATTTCAAATTGTTGCTATGCTTTCTTTATTTTTTAATAAAATTTTCAAAAAATATTCAGGTAATTTTATCGAAAATTTTATAATTTTACTATGCTTTTTTGTTAAAATATAAAAAAATATTTTTACTATGAGAGATATTAGTAAAAATAATATATTTATTTAGATTTAAGATTATATCCTTAAATATTTCTATTTGTCTAGCTCTACTATATATATTTATAACTATTTATATTTCTATAATGGAACATAGTTAGTATTTTTTTTTTTTGTTTTTACATAATTACCAAAAATACAGTTTAAACTGAATATGTATAAATTTAAGAACTATAGTTTTGTAATTTCCTTTTTTATAAATAACTTCTGTATACTGTAAGTGATCTTCATTTCAGATTACATAAAACCCTAGAAAAGGATGAAGCTAGTAAAAAGGAGGGATGTAAATATCAATACCCAATAAAAAATTATTTACTAAAGAAGGTATTGTTTTTAATATGGAATTGTCTATGGCAAACAATAATATTAAGTTCAATTTTACAAGCAAATTTCTTAAAAGTATATGCTTTTGAACGACACCCTTTGAGGAGAAAGGAAAGTTAGTGATTTTTTTTTTGAGATACTGACTGTTTTTGGCTTTTCATAATATATTTTCAGAAGTTATTACAATTTACTATGCTTTATTTACCTTTTAATTTTAAAATTTGTGGTTAAATTTAATTTAGCTATTTTTTTATTAAATAATATTTATTGTATTATTTAAATTCCAAAATTTTCCCATTATATAATTTGTTTTGAATAATTGACAAGAAAATATTTTGTGAATTACATTTCATCTTTATGCCTGCACATTATTCAAGAAAAGCAAAAGGTTAAATAGTATCTGTTATAAACTTCCTTCTAAGCTTTTAAGTCATATTATAAATTATTTATGTCTAATCTTCACGATTTTTAAAAATACATAATTAATAAATGCTATATTGCTGTCTGTAGATGTTTCATTATAATAATTTTAGAATTTGCTTATATTTTTACACTATATAATATTTGATTTTTTACTTGAAATTTCTTAGTTTGCTGTAAGTTTATTATGATATGTTTATATTTATTTTGTAATATTTAAATTTTTACAACATGTAGCTTTATACTATTCTAAAACTATAATTTCTAGTTCGTACTTTTAAACTATTTTCTGCATTATAGATTGATTTTTTTGATAAATTTTTCCTATATTTTTCTTTTTTTAAATTTTCTTTTTAAGATGGTCTACTATATAATACTTATTATAATACTTATAGTTAATAAAATATTTTTTTTTTGTTTTGATAGAGTAAACTCTGTTTAACTGCTCACCCTCGGAGGACTACTTTTGCGTGCAGTTAGAGAGAGTGTGCACTAAGATAGAACCGGCAGGGTAATGTTTATACAGTTTAGGTTTAAAACCAATTACATAATATGTGATTAATATTGCATTCTTTTTATATTTTATGTCTTTATTCATGCTAGTTATATATTAACTAAATGTATTATTGTGTTATTTGTTTTAATTATATTTAACTAGTCCTTTTCGTTAAAAATTTTAACTTTTTATATAGTATTTTTATTAAATTATCCATTTTTATAGTAGCTTACAGAATAAGAGATTGATTTATATAAAATATTTATAAAACAGTAGTACATGATATTAATCAGAATCGACAGGATACGTAAATGGGTTAAATTTTGACTGTGTCCAATAAAAAAACAGTTGTTATATAACATTGTGAAATGACCTTTCTTATTAAAGAAAACATGAAATTATAATGAAAAATAGATATGGAATAATAGTTTTATAGTATATATTATAGTTTTTTGATGTTAATAATCATAAAAAAATATTTATTTTTGCTTTCATACACTTAATATTGAGCGTGTGAAATCTATATTCTTGACATTTTAAATAATTATATCCATTCATTTACTTTGTTTTTTTTTTTAAAGCTTCTATTCGCTTCTATTCAAAATTTGCTCCAACTAGAATCAAGTACAAACTTTGTTTGATTTTTTAATATTAAATACTTAATTGTTCAAATAAAAAATAAAATAAATAGCAAATTATCAAACAATATAGTTATCACTATAAAACAAAAATTAAAAATAGCACATACTATTAGATAAAATAGCTTGAATGATTTTAAATATAAAACCAAGATAATTTTTTTTTTATGTGACTTTATTTTTACTATAATTCTTGTGAAACATGTATTTAGTTTTAATACTATTTTATTAGATAAAACAAAAAGGGTTCAAATTTTTTTTTTAATATATATAAATTTATGTAAAATTTATTATTAGTGAAAACCCAATAAAATAAACCATGCTTCATGAAACTTTTGAGACACCTATTATATGTTTTATAAAAGCGCTATTATTTTAAACTAGGAATAATAAATATCATATATTAAGTTCAATATTAAAAATGATTATCTGTACTATAGCTTTTATCTTTATAAAGAAAAAAAATAAGATTTGAAAAAGCTTAGCAGAATTGTTCAATAAGCTTAATAGTTAATTATGATATTTGTTGATGGGAAAAAGTTTGCTTGGTGAGCATTAATCTGTTTTATTTTGATTACTTCTTTTTAAAAATACTAATTTTATTTTTAGTTTGCGATGCATTAGAGGGCATCGTTCATCTTCATGTTCACATTCGCATCGACCATTATTACAAGTTAGGAGGAGAGGACGCCCAGTAACAAATTCAAAACATAGAGCGGCAATACTCCCTGATGAATCTTGTAAAAATGGAGTTTCTGCATATATGATGTTAACTCCTCCAGAAATTGAAAGAGATGGAACTATAATTCAAATTGTTGGTTCCCAGAAAAAAATTACAGTGGCAGACAAATATGGGAAAGAAATAAGCTTACAGAAAGGAAAACTATATACAAAACAAAGTTTAGATGCAAATTCACTATCTTTAAATTCTTCTATTTTAATTTCTGATATATATAAAAATGACGATAAAAGTAGGAATCGAAGAAAAAGTATGTACATACGTGATAATTCGTTTACTGAGAACATAATGGAAAATTCAAGGTCTAATTTATTATGCAATTTAAAAAAACATGACAATGTTAAACCAATAAATACATCTGAAAATTTTCATTCTTATTCAAACTCAAATTCAAAATTACATATTGATTCTTTATATGATCAGTCTCCCAACATTAATAACACTCTTTCAAATTATGTAAAAAATGATTTATATAACTTATCTGAAAGATATTTACTAGAAAATTCTTCTAATTTAGACACTATTTTCCCTTATAATTCAAACCTACTTCCTAATTATAATAATTTAAATCCAAATGAGCATATTTCTTTTAACTATCAAGAACTAATTGGGTTAACTCCAAATGAGGGAAATTCTGCAGATTTTACCAATATATTATTTTGAGTTAATTTTTAAATCCGAAAAAATAATACTTTTAAAAAATGTCTGCATAATTTTATAAAATCAAGAATATATCTTGTTATTATAACTTACTTTTTAAATTTAATAAAATGTATTGTATTTATTACTAAATATTATTATTATAGACTCCATTTCTACTTTATTTTATTAAGTTTATCTATTAGAATAGTTATACAATTTGTGTAATTATAATACTATCTTATTATAACTCTTCCATATGAAAAAAAATAAAACTTGTTTTTAACTGCTATTATTACTTTTTTTGTATTTTGTTTATAAAAGTTAAATATTTTATATTTTATAAATATCCAAATTTATATAGTACAAGGCAGCAGTTTTTATAAAAAAGAAATATTATTTTTGAAAAACAATAATAGAGCTAAAAAAACAAATAAACCTTTTTCTCATGCCATCACACAATATTAAATCTGAAATTTTCTTTCTAATTTCAAAATTTATTTAACTAGGCTTATTAGTATGAAATTGTTTATCTTATTTTTAAATGTTTACATTTTTTATTTTAAAAATATCATTAAAAAAAATTTTATATGTATGAACTTTGTTTTATTTTCATTACTTTAAATAACTAATTTGCCTTTTAAATATAGCTTAAAAAATATAGATTATAAATATATTAAAGATTAATTCATATTAAATAAAGTACTTAATACTAAATAAGCTATGAAATATAATAAAAAGAATTTGAATCTTTGTACTTTTACTATATTTAATAATATTAAATAAGGCTAAAAAAAAAAAGAATACAATATAGTTTATGCTTTAAAAATAATTTAATAGAAATAAGCACATTTAAATTTATTTATCTATTCTATGTTTGTTTTCTTTATTACTTCTAACGTGTATTTGGCAAAAAATAAATTTTATTCAATCTATTAAAAAGTAATTTCTAACTCTATAGTTTTTGAAGTATATATTTTATTCTTGTTTTATATTATTTAATAATATATGTGATTTTTAACTTTCTATAATACTCCTTTCTTTATTTTAAACTATTTAAGTATTATTTATTATTTTTAGTGTTTGAGGAAACATATTAAATTAAAATTTGTACATTGGTTGTTTTCAAAATATCTGGATTTATAAACAGATGGACTAAATTTTTTTTTCTTTTATCGCATTTAAATATTAAGCTATTCATAAATGATTTTGTTTTAATGTTAGATGTTTCCATATGCTTTTTTTATAGTTTTTAAATTATGTCATTCAAGTGTATTAATAGTCAAACTTTCGATTGATTTTTTTTCATGTATC